>CM066570.1:4887500-5185000 GCA_033816785.1 Picus viridis
GTGAGGGATATAGTCTGATCAAAACAGCTGTCAATGAAAAAAACAAACACACAACAAAACACACAACAAACCAAAGAAAAACACAAACCTAAGACACTACATTACTAAATGCATTGGCATGAGGAACTTAAAAAAACCTGTGTTAAATATGGATTAACACAAAGCAAAAAAAACCCCAAAGCAAACCAAAAGACATCTAAATATCTGTGCTCAGGACACGCAAATTAAAAAGATATCTAAATATTTTTAAGTTTAGAGGCCTTAAAACTTCCCAGTTTAACCACCTGGGAACTTTACAGGTATTATTATAATTTTTTATTGAAGTGGCAGCAAAATCCATTAGTCGTGCAAGGGCCTGCAGATGTACTGCCTTCTGCCCAAGCAGTGAAAATTCATGTGCAGAGTTCAAAAGTGCTCACTTGTTCAGACTGTGTGGGGTACAGAAAGACAGCAAGACTTTGTTGGGCAGCACAAGAGGTGGAGTCATTCTGGAATTCATTACACATATTCAGTTGCAAATGCTACTCTAGTTAATACAGGACTGACCACATTTTTTTTACCATAGCTGAATGGTCAAAATAGACCAGAGGAATGTGGTCTTGTTTCTTCTTTTTATTTCCCCTTTTGTCAGACAACAGCTGTAGAAGACAAAAGACTAGAGGTAAAACACAAAGGAAGATGCCTATTAGAAGCACTGGCTTCTTCTCCCTTGAAAAAAAAGCACAGGAACTTCTCTGATGCAACAATGACTTACATAAAATAAATCCACTTTAATATGCTAACGTGCTTACTGAAATTACATTGTACGGCATGAAAATTTTACCTTATAAAAAGGTTTTACAGGAATACTTGAAGTAAATATGAATTTATTAACAGGAGTTCGTTTTGGAAATCACATTTAAAATCTTTCTACATATAAAAGAAGCAAGCATTCCTACTTCACAGGAACACAAAATTTTCTGTCATCTTACATCTGTGTTGGCTCTCATCAAGGTATAAAGACAGCAGTAAAAAAAAAAAGAAGGCAGGGGGAGAAAGGAGTGATCGGTATAATGCTTGTCATTGGATGTGTATTGGTTAGAAAATTCCATAGACAAGGCAAGTAAGACTTATAGTAGCTCTAAGTACAAGGGATTTGTCAACTTCCAATTTCATCTTATCTCCTGTAGTTCTATATATTCCAAAGTCCTTTGAATCCTTTGCAAACGTATGTCTGTGTCCCAAAATCCACTTTCAAAAGGAACCACCACGTAAGGCCTACATTCTCAAAGCTATTTAGATGCCTATCTCCCTCTGAAAGACTGCACACAAAAGACCCAGGCTTTAGGAATTTGAGTCCAGTTGGCATTAACAAAGCCTACATATGCACAGGAAACACATCATAAGGCAAACAAAATTAGTCAGGTATTTTCTAAACCATAGCAAAGATTACTTGGTATATCAACTGTACAAGGGCATATGTCAGTTACTAAATATTATCGCTATTAGCTATATTAATAAAGACCTTTTTTTTTTTTTTCCTATTTAACTCTAGAACAGGTATTATGTTCCTATCACTTGCAGATAACCACTCCCATTTCAATAAAGCTGTACCATGAGTAACAGTGGCCAAATTAGATGTTATCTATACACAGTGCTTTGAGACAAAGCACAATTTTAAAGCACAGCCTGAAGCCAAGAAGCAAGACATGTACGGAAGAAGCACCAAAAAGGTTGGACCTGAGAGAAGGTATTTGATCTCTCCACTTAGAGGAGCACAGTCCATTTTCTCAGGCAGGTATAAATCAGAAAGCAAGAACATGGGCCTGCAATTTTACTGAGTTGACCTGGAATAAGCTTTTTCTGTACTTTTCTCAAAGCACTGAAAAGACAAGAAATACACAGTAGCACGTGGAATCTGTTTTCATATGCTTCTGCTCCCACACATTCATATAAGAGATTATGTATGAGAAGTATCTAACAAAATTAAAAGGAAAAAAAAAAAAAAAAGGAGGGATTTGGTGAACAAGGTTAAATGTGACTCCTACTCATAGCAGAGAAAAATCAAAAAGACATTCCTCTGCAACAACTGTAAAACATATGCCAGCAAGACTCAGCAGACCGGATAGATTAGATTTGTTAGCAGTTAACAGGCTAGATTCTGTCATCCTTACTCATGCATTTTTATCAGCTCTTATGATATAAAAAAGTTCTATTCAAGGAAAGTACAGATTCTCCCATCATCCACAAAGTACTAAATCTTTATTCATCAGATATATCAAAGGTGAGAAATAAGTAGAAAACTCAAAATATCTTTCCTCGGACAGCTTATTTAACAATGTGCCATCATCAACTCTCTACATCTGTAAAATTCCAGTTTTATAGCACGCTGGTGGACTCTGCCAATGCTTCCTTTGTCTCCACAGCATCGTTGTGCTTTGGACCCTCCAAGCAGCCTAATGAAAAGTGCCTGATGGGGACTTCCTTCCCTCACTCCCTCCTCCTTTGCCTTCCTTCCTGGTCAGCTATTTGGATTCAAACATGCACAGCTCATGCATAAGCAAACAGGTGCAAGGGATGGGGTCTGCCAGACTCCAAGGAAGCATGAGGTACACATGTAGCTTGCTGATTGTGGCATGCTACTGATAGAAGGCGACAAGTCCAGACAATAGGTAGGGTCAGTAGGTGGCTCTTTGATTTTCTCTGGCTCTCTACAGAACAGCAGCGTGGGAGTTTGCCTATGGGGGACAAACCGCCTTTCCACACAGAGCATTAAAGCAGCGCAGCTAAAAAACCAACAAGCATCTGGAATATGAAATCTGTTTCTTATCAGGAAAATTGCTAATGCAAAACCAGATGTATTCACCTACAAGCCTTAGTGTCTGCCTGTGAAGAGACAATTAACTGAAAACTTTGTAATAAAACAAATAGCTTTACATGTGTATTACGAGTTTTCCATATAAAATGAGATGCCCCTGTAACAAAATGTATACATGAAGTCTTTTCAATCAAAGGAGATTTAAAGTAAAATTCACTCTATCACCACAAGCTGCTATTGCTTTTTAAGTTTCTGTTTGCTTTTTCTCATCCTCTACTCATAACTATCCCTTTTTCATAGTAGGCTTGAAGTCTAGTATGAGACATTTCAAAGCACTTCAACAAACATTCAAGGTTCTTCTACCTCAGAAGTCTTGTTTATGTTTAGATGTTGTCAGCCAGTGAGTCAGCATTATCTCCATCTCAAAGAACACCCCTACTTTCAGTTATGTAGCAAGACGGTAACTTTATTCAGCTTTCAAACAAACAAACAAAAACCAACAACTATTTGGTACAGTATAGTAACATGGAAAATTAGCTGAAATGCCTGAAATAAAGTCTTTACAGAAACTGCACCAAGCTCATCATTGCAACATTAGCAATTTACAACAGCAACTAACTTCTGGTTTCCTTACAGACCTGGTTGGTTTTCATTCAATTTTTATTTTTAAGCTACATATGCAGGAAGGGCGTTACTTCTAATTCATTGCTCTAAATTTCTACGGAACACCCTCCACAGTTTACATACTATCATACCGTATCACAGTATCACCAAGGTTGGAAGAGACCTCAAAGATCATCAAGTCCAACCTGTCACCACAGACCTCATGACTAGACCATGGCACCAAGTGCCATGTCCAATCCCCTCTTGAACACCTCCAGGGATAGTGACTCCACCACCTCCCCAGGAAGCCCATTCCAGTGATGAATGACTCTCTCAATGAAGAACTTTCTCCTCACCTCGAGCCTAAACTTCCCCTAGTGCAGCTTGAGACTGTGTCCTCTTGTTCTGGTGCTGGTTGCTAGAGAGAAGAGACCAACTCCTTCCTGGCTACAACCACCCTTCAGGTAGTTGTAGAGAGCAATGAGGTCTCACCTGAGCCTCCTCCTCTCCAGGCTAAACAATCCCAGCTCCCTCAGCCTGTCCTCGTAGGGCTGTGCTCGAGGCCTCTCACCAGCCATATTACAGTTATTTTGAAAATACTGGTGTAAGACCACCACAGAGATGCAGAGATGGACTACCTAGGAAAAGAAGGACATTCCTTGACTACTTCACTCAAATAGTTCAAACTGTCTGTTCTCTGAAACTGTAAAGACCAGGATCATTTAAATATTCAAAACTTTAAAGTACAAAATAAAAAAAAACATGTACCTCGCATAACCAAAATCCCCCAAACGTTTGGTACATATCATGATGCAAAAGCACCCAGACTGCATCACGCTCAGAATCACACTGAATATTCAGCAGCAGCAAAGAATTTCTGAAAATCAAGTAGGTAAGATCTTGATATTTAAACACTGAATCTCTTTTAACTTTAAGCAACTGTATTTGATAATTCTGCCTTTGGACAGCATAACACCTTTTTCACTTGTGGAACAATTCTCACCTCAGCTGTAACATGAGCACTAAAATACTTGCCATACTGCCTGAAACCAAATGGAAACACTATTAAACCACTTGCCCAGTGGGGTTGCTGTTAATTCAAGGAACATTTTTAGCTCTGTCCCCCTCACATGATGTCGTGGTTTCAGCTGGAATCAAGTTAATTTTCTTCCTGGTACATGGTACATTGCTGTGCTTCGGATTTAGAACGAGAATAATGTTGATAAAACATGTTTTAGTTGTTGAGTAGTGCTTACACTAAGTCAGTGCTTTTACACTTTTCAGCTTCTCATTACTGTTCTGCCAGCAAAGGCTGCAAGCACAGAAGAAGCTGGGAGGAAGCGAGACCAGGATAACTGCCCCAAATGACTCAAAAAGTTATTCCATACCATGTCAGGAGCAGTATATACACTGCGGGAAGTTGGCCTGGGATATTGTGGCTTGGGGATTGGCTGGGCATTGGTCAGACACTGCACTGTGCATAATCTGTCTCGTGTTTCCATTATTACTGTCATTACCATCCCTTCGTTTTCCGTCCTATTGAACTTTCTCTAGCTTTTCTTTACTTTTTTGCTTGATTCTCTCCCTCATCCCACTGGGGAGGGGGTGTGAACATGAAGCTGCATGGGGCTTAATTGCCAGATGAGGTTAAACTATGACACGCACAGTTTGCCTCTCTCTCTTGGTTGCACCCTTCAGTGCAGGCAGTCAAATGTTGACCAATTTGTGGACATTTGTACTGGCAAGGTACACAAAGTGGAAACACTTCCTCTTTTGAATATTTCTCGAAAACACTTCTACTAAATTAACAAAACTGTGGCCTTTCATTTTAAAATCTTTGCCAAATTTCAGTTGGCAAATTACTAAAGCAAAGAAATTTCATTTCCTTTTTAAGAATCTTTTTTAAGCAAATGATTAAGATTTAAATGGCAACTACCTCTAACAGTTTCTTCCTGTGACCCATTTTTTAAATGTTTCAAGACACATTACAGTAAACCAAAACAGAGGTAACAGCCACTCCAATATTATCAGCATGCTCCAATAAACCACAGCATTAATAAATAATTCTATCCTTCTCTCTTCACCAGTACCAGAGGATCTGATTTAAATATGTTTGTCACAGATTTAAGCATCAAACCACAGAATCACTTTATACTTCCCATGTGGTTAAGTTTATAAATTTAAATAAAACTACAAATTCTCTTTTGTAACTCTAGAAACCCAAACGATATTCACACAGTTACCCAGAAGTCTACATTCATAAGTTCTTTTCCCCTTTACCTCAGTTTTCCTTCAAAAGCTAAAAACAATGACCATTTGAATCCTCTACTATGCAGTTGGGAGGCTGACTATCAATTGCTTGCAAAGCATTAAAACCAGACTATTTCAGTTAACTTTCTTGCAGTAATAAATAATTTTCTCTTCAGTTTGGTTATCTCATATTTCATCCAGCAGGACTAGTATTTTTTCTAAAGTAAAAAGTGCCTTCAGACTCTCAGTGTTCTTATCACAGTGCAAAAACTGGTACTGAGAACAGCAAAACCACCTCACGAGCTGCATATGTATAAAAGCCAAGAAATCAACATGGAACTCGGTATACAAGTTTCTGCTACTCCGTTACACTACTTTATATTGACAGGTCTTCTCCACAAATATTATGTTGAAATAATGAAGATATAAAAAAGACATCTAAAACATACTCTGAATTTCATCCAAAGAAGAAAAGGTGTCTTTCAATACAGGATGCACTCTGGAGAAGTGACAAGCTAACCTATATAAATTCGCAACCCTTTCTGTCAGTTTTTTCTTCTTGAGTGCATCCCTACCTTATCTTTGGCATGTAGAGCAAGTTCTGTAACTCAGCTTCAGATTCTTAGTTTCAATTTGTAAACTGTTTAATCAGACACTGGATGAAGTTGATCACTTTTTAAAAAGTGGTTTAATTAGAGCAGAAAGCCATCAGAGACAATATGCAAAAGCAGACTATCCCCAAGCAGGTGAGTGGGGATAACAAATCCCCTAGCACATGAAAGGGCAGTATCACTCAGATGGGTAATACTCTCTTCACTGTCTCCTGAAACTTTACTAGCTGAACGATTTTGTAGCATGCGTAATCAGCAAACACTGAATTTGGGATAGAGGGAAAATATGGCACCTCTGGTGCTACTCACGGGATTTTACCCAAGAATGAATCAGAAATGAGCAATCATTCAGCAAGCCTGCTTGGCCTGCCTCTAATTTATCATCGCTTACATCTCATGCCTGCCAGCACAGTTGAATTCATATGTTATTGTTCCAAACCTGTCACTTTCTGGACTGCTTTTTAATCTTCCTCCTCGAATTACATTCAGAAAGGTCACTGCTATCCAATTAGAACCTTATCAAAGATGCACATGCAGGCTGGATTCATGCTTATCAAGAACGGGTCATAAATCCAGAAACCGCACATCAAAGTACCATTACCATAATGAGTAACTCCAATGGAGAAAAAGGGGGGAAAAAGTGTCAAAAAATACCTCTATATTACCAGGCAAGTGTTTAACTTTATTTCTGACTGAAAGGCTTATATAATAATACAGAGATGATGGAAATTGAAGACCAAATCAAATAACGCCTTGCACTTTATAAAAAACCCCACCACGATATTGAATACTTTTCTACAAACAAAGGCTTCCCTGCTCCTTTACCTTACCTCTCCATACATGTATTTGCAGGACGATTTATAAGGATTTCTATCATTAATAAACCGACATCTACTGCCTCTTCTTCTATTACACTGTCTTTGAAATGTATTAAGAATGACATGTGTAGTCTTTTATCAATTAATTTAATCAAGCTCAGAACTTGACAGAGGAATTTGCTTTCAGTCTTCTGAGTCAGGTAACATCAACCTGCACACAGATCCATGTGTTTCTAATTCTTACGTTTGCAAAAGAAGTTTTTCCTGTATGTCACTAGTAACTTGAGAAATGCTGTAGTGTATGATCCAGTGGAAAGGGCAATGATTTAGTAAAAACAGCCTAGAAACACTAAAACTGAGGGACAATAAACACTGACTCCATTTTCACATTGGTCGTGATTCCAAGATTTCATTCAATTTCCTGTTTTGTCAAAGTGTATTTCAGTGTTGTACATTCCAGATTCAGAAAGCAGCACATCTTTCTTACTAAAGCTTTCACTTATTAAATATTCACCTGGAAACACCAAGCATTTTGCATCTCCGAACAGCTGTGCAGAGGGACTATACTGATTTACATACAGGATCAAAGCAATGCTCTCAAAAGGGAAGCAGATGAAAAAATAATGAACAGGGGAAGAATTCCTTCCAGATTCACTGGTCAACATGTGGGAGGGGTCAAACTAGAGAAAGAGGAATATTAAGCTAGGTCTCAAGTCTCCACAATGCAACATAGTCAATACTGCATTATCCCTTCCAGAATATCTGTGTATTAGAACTCCAACATCTAACCACAAGTGAAAATGTAAATTTACAACCACTCCTGCTTTGTCTACTTCTTTTTTCCTGCCACCCATCAGATTCTTTCTTCTCTCTCTATTTGCTAAAGGTTATTTTTCCAAAATTCCTGTGCAACTATGGAGAACTCCAGATGCTCATCATCAACATACCAATGAAAGCAAAGAATGTATGTAACCTCATGATTCTGGAGATCAGCTTCCAAAAGCAAGTTTGGAAATACACCGACAGACTTAGTCCAAACAAAAAGCTTGTTCAATATGACAACATCCATTGTATCCCAAAACCAGTGACAACCATAATTGATTTTTCACACCTATCCCAATTAGTCCTATTAATTCACTATGGAACTTACATTTCCTGCAGTTAAGCAAGCCCATGGACATTTTTACACAACGGTGCATCACATTAGAGACTTAAAGATATTCTTGCATGTGGCTTTTTCACTAGCTCAAGCTGAATCTCTGTAGCTCATAATGCAAAGCAGATACGGTATGCAACAGCAAAACAGCACACCTTTACATTAAACCCTTTACATTAAACATGCTGCATGTTTCAAGGTCTAATATTATTATATTTAGAATCAAAGATTATCAAGTCCAACCTGTCACCCAACACCTCATGACTACTAAACCATGGCTTCAAGTGCCACATCCAATCCCCTCTTGAACACCTCCAGTGATGGCGACTCCACCACCTCCCTGAGGAGCCCATTCCAACAGTTAACAGCTCTCTCTATGAAGAACTTTCTCCTCACCTTGAGCCTAAATAGAATCATAGAATCAATAAGGTTGGAAGAGACCTCAAAGATCATCAAGTCCAACCTGACACAGCAAAAACTCAGTGCCATGTACTATTTTCTTACTGTAAAAACTAAGAAGCAGAACAATATTCTTATTTTTCTTACATCTTCCATATTTTTAAACTTTTTAGAAAAATCTGTTTTTAATCAGAAACAGGTTCTGAATTTATTCACTGAAGCAAAGATTGCTACGAGGACTTATCTGGGACATTTGCACTCTTTTAGAATGCAAAACATACTGAAAGTAGGTGTTTAATAGCCTCAGTACTACCACAAATTCCTGGAAGATAAACTAAGAAATATCCCACAATGTAATATTTATGCTGCTGACAAATGATACATGTTTGAACCTCTCCTATCTTCACAGTTGTTTTGGGGTTGTTTTTTTTTTTTTTTTTTGTTGCTGTTGAGGATTGGACTTCAATCTGGGCATGAAGTAGTATAGATCCACCCTGGATTATTTTTTATTTTAACGTGGACAAGGACACCAATTGTACCTTCATCATCATGTAAGATGTTGTCAGAATCTGCCTTGACTGGAAAGTGAACTTTGTCCATAATTATATCAAAAAAGTGTGATTTGAGAAAGGCAGCAGCTGATATCAAGTTTTGTGATTAAGTAAGAAAACTGCAACATTTTTTTAATTCAGCAGAGCAAGAAGAATGCCTAAGAATGCTTTGCCCTGTGGCTGTTAAGCTACAGATTTTTGTATTTACACTGTATTAGTGACTTGCTGTGAAGTAATGATTCTCACCTCTGTGCCCGGAAAGATCATGGAGCAGATCCTCCTGGAGGCACTAATGACTCAGAAGAACAGTGAAGAGGTGATTGGGAATAGTCAGCATGGCTTTGCCAAGGGCAAATCCTGCCTGACAAACCTGGTGGCCTTCTATGATCAGGTGACAGCATTAATAGATGAGGGGCGAGCAACTGATGTCGTTTACCTGGACTTGAGCAAAGCCTTCGACACTGTCCCGCACCACCTCCTGGTCTCCAAGCTGGCGACACATGGGTTTGATGGATGGACCACTAGATGGATAAAGAATTGGCTTGATGGCCGCACCCAAAGAGTGGCTGTCAACGGGTCCATGTCCCAATGGAGGCCAGTGACAAGCGGAGTCCCTCAGGGATCAGTCCTGGGACCTGTCTTGTTCAACATCTTTGTGGGTGACATGGACAGTGGCATCGAGTGCACCCTCAGCAAGTTTGCTGATGACACCAAGCTGTGTGGTGCAGTGGACACGCTGGAGGGAAGGGATGCCATCCAGAGGGACCTGGACAGGCTGGAGAGGTGGGCACAAGCCAACCTCATGAGCTTCAACAAGACCAAGTGCAGGGTCCTGCATCTGGGTCGAGGCAATCCCAGGCACAAATCCAGGCTGGGCAGGGACTGGCTGGAGAGCAGCCCTGAGGAGAGAGACTTGGGGGTGCTGGTGGACGAGAAGCTCAGCATGAGCTCTCAATGTGCGCTTGCAGCCCGGAAAGCAAATCAGATCCTGGGCTGCATCAGGAGAAGTGTGACCAGCAGGTCAAGGGAGGTGCTTCTCCCCCTCTACTCAGCTCTGGTGAGACCCCACCTGGAGTACTGCGTCCAGTTCTGGAGCCCCTATTACAGGAGGGATGTGGACGTGCTGGAGCGTGTCCAGAGAAGGGCCACGAGGATGAGCAGAGGGCTGGAGCACCTCTCCTGTGAGGACAGACTGAAGGAGTTGGGGCTGTTCAGTCTGGAGAAGAGAAGGCTCCGAGGTGACCTCATTGTGGCTTTCCAGTATCTGAAGGGGGCCTACAGGAAGGCTGGGGAGGGACTTCTCAGGCTATCAGGTAGTGATAGGACTAGGGGGAATGGAATGAAGCTGGAAATGGGGAGATTCAGGCTGGATGTGAAGAGGAAGTTCTTTACCATGAGAGTAGTGAAGCCCTGGAATGGGTTGTCCAGGGAGGTGGTTGAGGCCCAGTCCCTGGAGGTGTTTAAGACCAGGCTGGACGAGGCTCTGGCCAGCGTGATCTAGTGTAGGGTGTCCCTGCCCATGGCAGGGGGTTGGAACTCGATGATCCTTGTGGTCCCTTCCAACCCTGACTGATTCTATGATTCTATGATTCTATGAGTAAAAACTGCTTCAAAAAGTGAAAACAAACAAACAAACACCAAAATCAAAATCCACACTAACCATAGCACCCAAGCAGTTCAGCCCACAGTAAGTGAAGTGCCTCACAAGGAAGTCTGATTGACAGTCATCTGTAAAAGTGGCAGTGCTCACAGCACAAGAGCTCAAATTGAAGTTTTCTGAGGCAAAAATGGTGATTTTGTTGTGCCTTTACACTGTTTACTACATTGGAAAGCCATTTCTCTAGGCCTCAGTAGAAAATAAATCATAGTTAGTACTAATAAAATCCAAATTTCAGCAGAGAGTAATGGATATCCTTATTGGTAATTGTAACAGAAAGGTCACGAATTACGAGGCATGGAGCAAGAGACTTACCCAATCACCCCCAGAGATGTCTCCTCTAGGTCAAGGTTAGGGTACACTGGAAACACCACAGTATTTATTTATTTTTTCTGTCAGCAGTGTCCTGCTCCTGTGATAAATTAAGGACTCAAGGCTCCAGGACACTTTTGAACCCTTTATCAGTTATACATTCTCCTTAATAATAAGCAGAAGTCTGTTAGCAAACATAATGATTTACAGTAATGAGGATGCTTGTACCATTTTTTCAGAATCTACTGTCAGTTTATTTTATAATAACTAGTATTTACAGAGCACTTTACTAACAAACTAATTAATTATATCCTCAACTGTTTCTATTCAAAATTCAAATGATGTAGTAAGCATCATGAACAATCATCAAATGTGCACGAAGACTTCTGTGCTTGACTTACAGCACCAGATGAGCTCACAGAAAGCAGCCAGCAAACATTGCAAAGGACTTTTGATGTCTACCAACTAGTTATGTCCTTCAATTAGTCCTTCAACTCCTTTGCTATTCTGTTAAGTACATGAGTTATTTTAATAGCAGCATTTTTTACATTAAAGAGTGTATTACCAATCTGAACCCATAGTTCAAGAGCTTGCAACTTGGACACAGTGTTTTGCTCAGGACCATCAAATAGCAAAGGAATTCTCAACCTTGATTCACATTAGACTCAAGGAAAAACCAACAACCAAACACAAAAAAACCCAAACCACCTTAGAAGCCAGGGTAATGCTAGAGCTACTGCTTTTTGTAGTCTATACTTCTATAATTTTTAGTATTCATATAAGTGAAGTTGTTTTCTGACACAAATACAACTTTCTGCAAAAGAATATTTACATGCATATGAAAATGGAGGCACTCATTATTCTTCAGCATATCCTGGAGCTCTAGAGGATTAGGGTAGTCTCTCTTAAAGGGAAAAATCAGTGCCTCCTAGCTGTATCAGCTTACAGACACTGTTGGCTTCCTAGTGGAAATTCCATGTGGGAAGGAAGGAATGTTAACTGCTGATAGTCCTTCTAGTTGGCTACTGCCATTCTGAACAAAGGGGGGGAAAATATCAGTGAACTATTATTACATATTACTTACATGCATATGCCAATTCTCTTTATATCAGAAAATGCTATGGTTCAAGTGATGCCAAGAGGAATGTACTAAGCATGAAGACTGTAATATATCAAAAGTAGGTGACAACTGAGATCATACACTGTCATTGGCAGATTTCTCAGATGAAAATAGTTTGTCCCAGGGATGTTCTGTATCCTCCAAGTACTGTTCAGAGACATAGAGGCAACCTAGGGCAGAACAAGAGCCCTCACTGTATTATACTTAAGTTCCTCCGGGCCCTAACTACATTCCGACATCTCCAAATTCAATGAGTCAAAGCAATGTACAGGAGATTTGAGCGAGAGGCTGTCTCTAAGACGATATTATTTAAGCAGACAAATGTAGGGTCAAAATAGTAATTGAAATATAAATTTCTTTATTTCCAGCAACCATTGCTACGAAAATAAATAAATAAATACAATGAGATACAACCACAAGAAAGGAAGCTGCTGATTTTTTTTTTCCCCTTTTTAAAATCAGGAGACTCTTATAACTGATTATTCCACTTATTCCACAACAACCAAGTTTTATATGCATTTAAGCCAGTCTCTTAATGGCACTGGTATAATTCAGTAAACTGTCTTGCTTCTTTCACAGAATAAGCAGCATTGCATGCTCAAAAGCAACACCAACAGGGAGTACTCTTCAAGCCAAAGTTGCACTACACTGTCAGGACTGCTTTTAAGAGGCGTTCAAGAGGGGACTGGATGTGGCACTTGGTGCCATGGTCTAGTTGTGAGGTTTGTGGTTACAGGTTGGACTCGATGATCTTCGAGGTCTCTTCCAACCTTGGTTATTCTATTCTATTCTATTCTATTCTATTCTATTCTATTCTATTCTATTCTATTCTATTCTATTCTATTCAAAAGAAACCAAATGGTTCAATAATCCAGAATAAAAGCTCTGAGCCTGCTGTTCAGAAGGGGCTGATAACCACATCACATCTCACTACAGTATGATCAACACATTTTCACAGAAAAGAGGTTATATAGGCAGTGAAGCATCTGATCGTGATATTTGCATTTAGCAAATTAACATCACACAAATTAAACCTGGCACATACTAACTGGATTTGTAACTGGTAATTCGTAAATCCAGAAAGAGAGCTATCACTGGGGAATCACTGATGAAAAAAGCAAGTTCTTAGTGGAGTCACACTGGCATTGGTTCACACCCTCAAAACAATTCAATATCTATCAGTAATAGAGAAGAAAATATAAGGTCACTACTAATCCAGTTTTCAGACAACACACATTACTGGATAATGAAGTGGTAAGCAATCTATCCAAGTAAACACTGCTTGGTAAACTGGTCACATTTCAAGACTTATGGTAAGATCATATTTCAAAACAAGCATAAACCCCACAATGACATAATGGAAGATTATACCCTAAAGGAAAGGGAAATAAACAAGGGGAACACAAGCTCCTGATTTAACAGTGTAGCTAAAATTACTAGAATGATCCCTGGATAAAAAGAAATAGGAGCCAAGATGTCTGCTCAGCGTGTAACTGCCAATAATTGGGCTATCCCTGTGGTATTTTGCCCAGTATTATTGTCCACTCTTTTGAAGTGCACTAAAAACCCAACAGTTTTCACAATAGGGACATAAGAACAATATGATGCTTGAAAATTGCAATTCAGAACCTCATATTTTAATAATTCAAGGTGCTAGCTTTATCTAGGAGACTCTGTAAGTAGTATTTCTACATTAGTCAGTATTTCCTGACTAGAAGATGGGTCTAGAAAAGTCTGAGTTGCAAGTAAAGCTAAGGAAGGGAATAAGTGCTTGAATTGGGAGTAAGTATACTCTTTGTGTGTGTTAATGAAGCAAGTTTCTCAAAATATTCTGAAACTTGAAAAATTTTAATCTAACTTGTTTCCCTCAAAACAGTTTCTGGATCCAAAGGCTGAAGGTGTCAGGCAATCCAAATCCATCAGACTGCTATCTAATCAGTGCTTGAAAGCTGTACTTATACAGTATGAGATAGCATCTGGCTAGTCGAATCCCATTTTACCACTATTCCACATAGCTACACAGGGAAAGTAAGTAAATGTCAACTGCATGAAACAGCTGCAATATTTAAAGGACATACGACGTCTAAGAAACACCACATGGTGTGGGCAATTTTTTTTCCCCTCTGCAGAACATTTAGTCTGTTTAAATTTAAGAAGAAATGTGAACTGAAGCCAAACCAGAACAACTACCATTCACGAAGTAGGGTTTAGCTAAGACATCTCAATAATAAAACAGCTTAAAGTGACTGTGATTTCCCCCACTCGAAATCTTCCTAACTCTACACAGGGATCAAATACTTCTTCAAGATAATGTGGAAGAAAGTCAGGCCCTAGAACAAGAGGATATCTCTTTCCACCCCCAGATTACTTCTCCTACTACAGAAGTTGTGGCTTAGGTTATACAAGACATCAAATTACATGATCATATTGATTTTAAAAACTTTGACTTAGTCAAATTATATAGTTCAACACTGGAGTGGTCATTTAGTGTCCATTACTTGGCAAGAATGTGATTAAGTAGTTTTGAAAATAAACCTTCTTCAGTATATGACCAGTTATGACTTAGGCAATACTCTGAAGGGTGGAAGTGGGAGGGTTAGAATAGGATTCTGCTATGTTTTTACTTAATTTTTACTGCAATTTTAACAGATAAACAGGAAAGACTTGAATCATGGGACTAGCTCACTTCTTCCCAAAGCTCACCTTCATCTACTATGGTATCTACAGCTTGGGGGCATTCAGAAGAATAGCTTTCCCAGATATGTGCTGCTGTTACTCTGATTGGGTAAGAAAAATTCTCAGACAGCTACAACGTCCTGTTTTACTGTTTGAATGTGCTCATGATAACCCAAAGAGTTAAACATGTATAAACAAACATTTATGTGCCTTAATATGGCCATTCCCAAAACTATCTTGAACAGTACTGACACTTACATAACTCCCCTCTGTACACCCACCCTGCCTCCCATCAAAGTAAATTAATTCAAGTCAATTAAATTTTCTACTGCCAATAAGCTTAGGGAAAGCAAAGAGGTAACCTTGTCAAGCAATGTTTCCACCGGTAACCTCTGATTGAAGACAAGGTCAGTTTTTGAAACATGGCAGCTTGACAGCTCTCCTTTCCCCTTCTCCCACCTGCTTCAATGTTGGCAACCTCTAAACTATGGCCCGTATGCTGCCACCACACCACCACCGATTGCAAGTTGCTCTCCTAGTTGCAATTACAAATTACTATCCCATAATTTCCTGCATTTAAGGCTGTCACTAGAGTTGTCAGAAGTATGTAATTGCCGTGAGAGACACTCGCAATTGGCTTCTGCTCTGATCTATGGAACCACTCAATTCCACAGCTGTCAGAGTGCTGACACCAACTGCAGTTAATGACACCGCGTCATCTCTCTGGCTTGTTTACCTGCCGACCCTGCAAACAAATGGACACTAGCAGGGAAGATAGGGAAGTAAGCAGCAGACACCATATTTGTCACAGTCACTATGATCCACAGTAGAAGAAAATCAATTCCTCTTAATCGAATAGAGTGACTTATTAAAGGTTATAAGTCCTGGCTGGAGAGCTGTACTGATTTGATTAGGCTGGGAGAGAAATTAGCAATGAGCTCTTGAACTATCTTTCCTTACGTCTTCTGGCTCTGAGTTGCTATTAAATGATTATCTTATGAGACTCTTAGTAAGCAAGTCATACTTTGAGGCAAATAGTGGGAAAAAAAGTACTGATAAGGTTCCTGAAGTGTTGACAGATAGGGATGTAAACAAACACAATATGCCCATTGCAGCATTTCTGATTCTTGATTGAAACAGCACAGCAATGGCACATACCTGAGACAAACACTTGAGACTTCCCAGAAAAAAACACCTCTAGTTTATCAATACCTCAGCCACTCTGACAATTGACACAGAACATCTTCTACTCTTGATGGCTTGATTTATAACTGCCAATTTAAAACTGACACAAAATCCAGTTTGTAAGAATTTAAAAACTGGTTTCCATATTTTAGAATCACCTGTGTCAGTAAACCAAAAGCATTTACAAACACTAAAGATATGAGGAAACAAGGAAGCAGAATAACAATAGAGGTGGAAAATACACATTTAAAATGAGAACTGGCAAAACAGTTTCTCTTTCCAGTTAAACTAGCACATGGTCAGAGTATATTGCTGACTTTTAAGAATTAGTGCTAACAGGCAACCTGGAACTGATTTTTTGTGTGTGTGTGTGTTTAAACTGGGGAAAAATACACATATAAAAGATGCTTGGCTTGACCTTTCACAATGAGAATCACTGGAATTAATGGAAGCTGTCTGCCAGCACCTTCCAGGGCCTCCTTGACCTAGAGATGCAGTAAAGTTGCATCTTATCTTCTGTAAGCAACAGTAGACCGTGCCACCTGAGATGCACGTGTACAAACAAAACTGTAGTGAAGTAAATGACACAAAACACGTAAGTTAATGATTTTGTTCACTAATCCTGCTCTCTGCACGCAAATCCATCACTCTGGGAGTTCTTCAACCATTCCAGGCCCCTGAGCTTCAAACACACACTATTAGAAAGAAGCTGAAATTGTTGGGAGTATCTTGTTCACCTGGACTTAAAACACAAAACGCTGACAAAATCTGCAGGGTACCTAACTGCATGGGATCTCAGAATCTGGTAATCACACCTGTAAACAGTAAGTTTTTGAGTGGATTTTGATGACAAGGTGAGAGAGAAATTTCTGATATACAGGTCCCTGGTCCTAAGTATCTAGATAGTATAACCTGTACCAAAATACTTCTGAAGTTTAGGAAGGACATTGGAAGGAGATATTCAGAGGATCTTGGCTCATAAAAAGCTGATATTTACAGAGGGCTAGAGCTGCTAACCCATTTCTTCCCTTTGCTTTAGCACTCACAAGAAGTCATACTGAAGGCAGAATCAAACACAGCCTCTTCAAATCAATTGATCACAATTTGGCAAGGTGACACAACAGAGAGGAGCCTTATCTTGAAAAAGGAGTACACAGTCTTGGAATGACACTAATAAACTGGAATAAATGCATATGGATCACACACACACATATATTTTACAATATATCAATACAGACACAGTTTAACAATTCTTCCTGTTTGGTATTTCCTACTATTTTAATACACTTCCTAGTCAATACTAACAAGAAATTAATCAGTACTGCAACTTGTCAAAGAAATCTCCCTACTCTGCATAAACACAGAATTTAATAATCAGTTCATTGATCAGATTTACAGCTCAACCTCTGATTTCAGATGGTCTGGTATTTTATTATTTTCTCCTATAGCATTAGAGAAAAAGATTATTAAAGTAATGCCAGCCAGTAAAGCACACTATTCTGTAAGGTTAGAGCCATAAGAATCATTTAACTCTCAATACAAAGGCAGTTCTGTCAAAATAGTCTCCTTTGACAGCTCTAACAACTACATCTGTTTTGATCAGAACTTTGAATATAAATTGACTAATACAGATCTTTCCCTGTAACAGATCAGAAAGGCTAAGACCAGCACTTGCCAATAAACTTGAACTGGACCATTTTATTGCTTTGTGTCACAAAGCATTCAAGAGCCCTAGGAACCTCTTTAAAATACACATTGCAACAGGATTATTCAGAAACTTGATACATTTTATTCCCAATTATATGAAATGGGATCATTTCAATAATTAACCCTGTTTATGACAAATAAGGTAAAGAATTAAAGTACCAAAATGAATTCTCACTTGTAGAATGATTTGAAGGGTGTTACTGCAAGAATATCTCAAAGAAAACATTTTAAAATGCCCTTTTTTTTTGTTTGTATTAAATCCAAGAGCATGTCTTCAGATACCTGATAACTTCTTTCTGTTTGTAGTATCCATGATACTAGGCTCCATTAAACCTAAGCACTTTCAATTAAAATTATCCAGCTGTATGTGAATAAAAGCACTGCTTTTACATTTTTTCAAGGGTTTGTCCATGTAGCTAGCATATTTTCCTATAGTGTGTTCATGAAATGCAAAAGAATAAACTCCTTAATAGCATTTTGGTTAGTAACTGAATTAAGACTATTTTTCCTAACATGAGATATTAAAAATAAACTAACAGAAAAATTACTTTTATATTGAATAAAGTGTTTCAATAGAATGTCTTCTAAATCCATCTACAAAATAGAGTTACAAATTAAAACTTAAGTAGAGAGAGACTTGCCAGTCATTTTAGCACTTTCTTTGAGCCACTCTAGCTGAGACAGCTGCAGATTTTAATTTAAGGGTCACGTATTTTATTTTAAACCAGCTTCCAAATGCATCTCTGAAAACGGGCTATGACAATGGTTTAAAGCTTTATTCCCCTATGCAGTTACAAGTCATCACAATGCTGACTCTAATCAGGTTACTCTGCATCTGTCTGTCACAAATAACCTAGTAACAACTAAATGGATTGCCATAAATCTTTCAATTAGAATTTATAACTTTATTAGCACAATATTTTTGAACTGATTGCATTACTTTGAAGAGCAGCTTTCATTTATTTTGTCATTTGGGGGTCAAATGTGTACAATGGCTGGAAGCTGCAAGCACAATAGGAAGCTTTACTTCAGCTTCATGGTGGTGTCCATAATTTCTCTTCCTCTGAGACCACGGCCACATTTTTAAATGAATGCTTTGCTTGCTCTGCTGAGGTTGAATGATGGTACATCACTTGGCTAAATGTGACCAAGTTTCCTCATGACATACTAATGTCATGCTGTCACTTTTATGGCCCAGACGAGGCTTCTGGGTAAGTTTACAAAGGGTTTTATGGTTTGGTTTGGGGTTTTTTCTCTTTGCTTTAGAGCTGCTGAAATGCCTGCGAAGGAGCAAATCCCTACAAAGTGGTCTGAACAAATGTAGGTTCATACAACTGTATCGTGATTCATCAGTTAAGAAGGAAAATGCAAATGGTATCAGTTTCCTAAAAGACTTTGTGTCTTTAATTCCCAAGTATTATGCATTTGCTTTGCTGAACTATAATAATTCCAAGCAGCACCCATTAGAGTTAAGAAAAGGAAATAAACTGAGTGGCTTCAGCATTTTAGGTTCTATACACTGGTATACAAACAAAAATGTATTCATATTAATTGCATAGGCACTCACACACACCCCAGAACTGCATTTTTGTTTCAAGGAACTGAAACATAATTTTTGCCATCAATTTTGAGAAAGCTTTGTTTTAGTAGTTCTAACAATACAAACACTGCACTCACTTTTGGGAAGCTTTCTTATGTTTTCTTTCAGTATTCAAGTGGGAAAATACATTAACACACGTAGATATTAGAGCACTGATCATCATCTAGTCCCATAAATGTTAAAGATAGTTCTCTTTAGTAACAAGAGTTTTCATTCTTAGGCCCACCTAAGGCCATCTGAAAACTTGGTCAAAAACTATAAACTTATCAAGATTTAAGCACTATTTCTT
Organism: Picus viridis; assembly: GCA_033816785.1. Taxonomy (NCBI): domain Eukaryota; kingdom Metazoa; phylum Chordata; class Aves; order Piciformes; family Picidae; genus Picus; species Picus viridis. Next base: position 4,907,232 of record CM066570.1, read on the forward strand.
AATACAATGTATTCACTTTTAAGAATATCAGACAAAAAAATTATATGCTTAATCTCCTTCCTGATTAAATTCCCCTTTTATTAAAGGTACAAGTTTTTAATCAGTTATGACTATATGTTTTAATAGATTATTTTTAAATCAAGACCATACAGCTGTAAAACCAAGAACTACCTGCTGTACCTAAAACCTCATTAGATTGATCTGTATTATACTTAACCACTGAAATGGAAAACTAAGAATATTAATATGGCAGCTTTGACATCACAACAATTGATGCAAATTCTAGTCTCTAACTTGATAATTTCTGCATGCCTCCCTCAGTGAAAGAGCAAAACTATTGTCATATTTTAAACATATGTGTAGTTTAACCCCACTTCATTTTTGTAATGGGGAATTGTGACAAAGAACTGGAATTCATTTTCTAAAATAATACATCTTATGTGTCAATAAAAAGAAACAAGACAAGTCACAAGAATTGAGGTTGATTATAAGTCAGAGATCTCAGAAGGATATTATCAACTCTAAAGCAAGTAAAATGTCATAATTAGGCTAAAAGTCATTTCAAGTATGTGTATATTCTTCCACACCTTGGAACAGTCCCCCCTTGATTAATGCCTTACCATTTTTACCCTTCTCAAATATATTCAAAACACTTATCAAAAGAAGAATAAAGTAGGCTTTGGAAGCTAAGCTATCTTTGCAGACATCTAAGAAAATAAGCAGTGATATCACTTGAAGAGTCTCTGAGCTAAAAGAATAAATTGTGTACAAAGCTGCACATGCAACTAAACACTCTTCCATTCCAATGAAAGCCTGGGAGGAATATTAGCTAAAAGGAGGAGATAAAAATATTTACTAGCAAGTACTTCATACAATGGACATTACAACTGGGGGGGAAAAAGAAGAACTCTTGTTCCTGCAGTCTGTTTCAACAAAGCTTTAACTGTGCTTTATTTCCATACTGACAACACTTTAAACCAAAGAAAGAACCTAAGAGCTTGACCAAGCTCCATTCATTAGTAATTGATACAAACACTAAGGTTTGTGCGTGATTTTTATTTTAGTACTAGTAATCAAACTGTACTTTGATCCTTTGAGGAAAAAAAAAAAACCAACAACAAAAAATCTGAAACAAATACATCATTTCACCTGATCTCAAAACTTCTTTCCCCTTTGGCTGAACATGACATTATGTCTTTATGGAATTGTTACATTAAATAGATCCTGTGGCTTGTAATGATTTAAAACAAAGATAGAGATTAGGTACTTGGAAGACCTAAAAAGAAGTGGAAATGAAAAGAAATATGCTCTTAAGATTCTCTGAAATAAACCCCATTAGATTAAGGACTGTAAGAAGTAAGTGGTATGACTCCTTTAACATGACCATTAGTCCATTACAGAAGTAAAACAGTAAAAAAGTTCGTGTCTCTGAAGACATTCATTAACAGCAGGTATATATTCTGAAGGAAAGCTAGTAAATTCAAAATTCAGAGGACAGCAGCATCCTCAAACTAAGTTAAATAAATGCAACTACATTTCAAGTGTCTTTCAAGGGGACTATGACACATAATGAACAAGAAGAATGTAGCAGGTGTTCCTTAAGGGCTTCAAGTATAGCTCTATATAAGTTATTTCAATAACAGGGGAGGTTTTCTGCCTTTTACCCAGAGCCTCTAAACTTGTTTTAGATATTGAGTGTTTACTGAAAATAAGGATATGCCATCAGGTGGAAAAAAAAACACCTTCAGCTGTCTGTCGCTCTGAAATTATAAGAAATAAAGCCAAAAAATCATAAGATGCTCCAATAAAGTCAGAAAAAGAAAACTCTTACCATAGGACCTTAACTGCTTGTATTGGGTTTGGCTGAGATCAAGTTAATTCTCCTCAGAGCATCATTCTAGTGCAGTGTTTTGCAGGGCTGTATCTGGGTGCTGATAGCATGCAGGCTGTTCTCTTCCAACGTTTCCCTACCCCAAGAGTATGCTGAGGAGTGGGCAAGATCTTGAGAGGTGACACAGCCCAGCCAGCTGACCAAAACTGGCCAAAAGGGTATTCCATGCCATGTGATATATATACTAAGTGAAAAAAGGAGTCCATTGCATCTGTCCTCCAGAGCAATAGCTATGCATTTTACAGCCCTGCTTCCCAGACCAAAGATGGGAAGCAGGAAACACCACCTCTCTTTGCTTTCACTTCTGCACATGGTCTTTGCTTGTGCTTATCATTATTAAATTGCTTCTACCTTATTACTGGCCCTTTGTCATATTTTCCCCTCTAACCTGTCCAAGGAGGGGAGTTACAGAGTGGCTTTGGTGGGCATTTGCCCCTGGACAAGGCCAAACCACCACACTGCTGAAAAGCAAACCCAGTATTTTTGTAAACAAATCTTTACCCTTTCTTTTTCATTCCAGTTGCTCACCATTCTTTCTCCCCTTATCTTTCTGCTCTTCTTACTTGTGCACAACAGGCAGCATACCTAGTAGAAAAATCAACTACCTTTGTGAAGAGCTTAACTCAAATGAGAAACACAAGAATTTCACAATTACACAAGAAAATTACACAAGAAAAACACCCAACAATTCCTATCCTGAAGATGACAACACAGAAGGCATAAGTACTGCCTGAATCTCTTTGAAGTCCATGATCAACTAGATATACCAGCAGAGTAATAGTTCCACAAGAAGAGCATCAGACACTTTAGTAAGGTATAAATAAAAATTACAAAGAAGGAAATGAGAGCTAACTGACAAGATGGATCTCAAGTATTAGATGAATTTCTTAAAGGAATAACTTCTCCACCATGACAGCCGCTGTTACTTTACCAATCTTGACAATGTTCAAGTGTATTTATTTACCATGGTCCTTCCTCTTAATTCACTAGAGCTTTTGGGCATCCTGCTTTGTCATAAATTTCAATGTAAGAAGTCTCTGATTTTTGTGTTCTAGTAGTGCACCATGTCCAGGTTGGCATGCTCACGGTAATTACAGTATTGGACTCCAGTTAAAAAAACACCTTAACCTTAGGCAGTCACAGTAAGATTTACTGTGTAACAGGAATGAAATCAGTAAGTCTCTAAAGAGATACCTGTTTCATTATGACATTGCTAGTTTAAGACTTCAAAAATCTTTACATATTTTCTGCCTTCTAAGTGTCTAGTTACTCTAAAGTCAAAGCTCCTCCAATTCTGAAAAGCAGTCACTTCTTGAAACACTCCCGGAAAAGACAAATATCAGTGAATTACAGGTTTGTAACTTAACCAAGCTTGCTACACCTTAGCACATTCTAGTAGTTGTTACTAGTGTTTTTAATCCAAGAAGATGCTGCTCTTCTAAATTCTGTGACATGTCCCATCAGTCCTGAACAAAACATCCACAGTACCTAGATCCATGATAACACAGGTAGCAGAGCATGTTATCGCTTGGGCAAACCTATTATGAATTCTCAGATGATGAACTACGCTAAGGCCGGATGTCAGAGGTGATGAAACTGATAGTCCATCAGTAATTTTCTACTCACCAGAACAGCTCTGACCCATTGAACTAAATGAATATATTTAATCACCAACTACTCAACGGATCAGAAGGTGCTACAGGGCAAAGAGTGTCTTGACAAATAGAAGACACACTATCTAAACCACTGTCAAAACCAGAAAAGTGTTTTAGCTCAGCATCTTACCCACAGAGATAGATTCAACCTGAAATCACATTATAGCAATCATGTTCTATTATGATAAAGTACAGAACCCTATGGTTTTCCTTAGTAAAATAATCTTGGCAAAACAATTCAGACTGGGGGTTCTCTGTTTGTTTTGTGTTTTCTTTTAAACAGATTAGGTTATAACCACCAAAAAAAATAAATCCCTAATGACTTCTGAGGAATCATAACCTAAATAACACAAGACATAAGCTATGGGTGCTGCTTTCATAGCAGGCTTTTCAGTACCTTTCTGGATGATGTACTGTAGCTCTGGTTCAACTACTGCTGGCTTCATGACTAAGAAGAATAGCAGGCCTAAACTTGCACCCTTCACAGAATTCATAAGCAAACCTTTCCTGGCATGCAAAATATTGATCACATAGAGGTATTTTCTCCAGGTGTTCCCATGGCAAAATACACCACCCTAGTATTGGGTTATTAAGGTCTCATTTTCCTGATGTTCTATGTTGGCAGCCATGACAGAAAACATTGAACTTGTTTATTTACACTTGTTTAATTCTGTCTCCACATAGCACATCACAGCCCGTGGGGCTAGGAAGATGGATGAGCGAAACCAAGGCCACAAAAGGGTCACAGTCATGGTGTCGTCAGAGCGCAGTAACTCCATCACTCACTGTAGCAGGCACTTCAGATGTCATCTCAGTTGAGGAGTTTGAGATAACCGATGGAAAATTAGGCAGCATGAGTGTACACATATTCCCTGGAGTTCATGCTATGTATGGAAAAAAATTACAGATCCTTTATTATACTACCTCTTGAGTTCCTAGTATTGTTTTTAGTCTACTTAGTTAGAAAAAAAAAACAACAAACAAGAACCCAAAAAACCCAAACAAAGCACAAAAAGTGCACATGGTGTCACTGACGCTGACTGGCTCTAGTATACAGTAAGAGTGGATGGAAATACATACACTTCATACCACAGTTTCATTGTGCACATTGTGTGCCTGTGAAGTTTCTTGTAAGCAAAGACAGCAACAGATAACACTAAAACTTGTACACTATTACTTAAACGTTTTATTGAGTACGAATGTGTATAAATATTATATTCTTAGTGTGTATTTCACACATTTATATATATTATATATATACATTATAATGCATACAAAATATATGATGCCTTCTCCCACTAAATCCAAAATACTGCACTGTACCAGGTATTAGGAATAAAATTGACTCAGCCAAAACTAGTATAACATACTATTAATAATGTAGGCTGGATGCTAGGAAGAAGGTCTGTGTCACGGAAAGAGTGATTGGCCATTGGAAGGGGCTGCCCAGGGAGGTGGTGGAGTCCCCATCACTGAAGGTGTCTAGGAAGAGACGGGATGGGGTGCTTCGAGCCATGGTTTAGTTGATTAGAGTGTTGGATGATAGGTTGGACACAATGATCTCAAAGGTCTCTTCCAACCTGGTCAATTCTATTCTGTTCTAAATACACTGCACACTATCTACTGTTTGTTCACCACTTCTGTGTGTCTGGATAGGATAGTTGATGTTAAGAACTGGATGAAATGCTGACACAAAACTGTTCCTTACTCTTAGCTTCTACATTTTTAAACACATTCTCCATAGTGATTCATTCTGCAATTCTGAAATTATTTCCAAGAGAGCCAAACATTAGTGTTACTCAACTATCTTCAAGCACATCTGCAGCACTGGAATAAAACACCTGTGAAAGGGATTTGATAGAGCAGAAACCAAGTTTTCATTTGTGCAGTATGCAGATGTATAATGAGCACAGTGGCATAAAAGTCTTGACCTGCACACGTGCACAGAGCATTTATGATAACTAGTCAAAATAGTTTGATGGATGGCAAAACTAGCAAGTGAATTATATAAAAAATAGTCAAAGACTAGTGCACAACCTGACCAAGTTATTTGACAAGAAAAGTCAGATATTAAATCTGCATTTCACCATCATTGGAGGTGTTTAGGAGGAGACTTGATAGGGCGCTTGGTTGCGTGGTTGAGTTGATTAGCTGGTGTTGGATGATGGGTTTGATGCCATGATCTTGAAGGTCTCTTCCAACCTGATTTATTCTATTCATTTCACAACAAATGTAGAAGCATTGGCTTCAGTGAAGATATCATTTAGGCGAATGACAATGGTAGAAGTACTGCAACAATTTAGGGACCAAACTGCAACAGCACAACGTGGGTTTTTTTTGTTTGCTTTGGGGGGGTGGGAGAGAGCAGAGGTGTTGTGATTTGGAGTGGCTTGGTGGTTCTTTTTGGTTGGTTGGTTTACTTTGGTTTTGGGTTTGTTTGTTTGTTTTTTTTTTTAAGATGTCAGTTTCTTAGAGACAAAGGAAACCCTTTTGTGTGGGTTTCTGCTCTCTCTCACACCTGTGACCCACTTTCTCAAAATTTATTTATATTAAATGCTCCCATAGGGTGGAGTGTTTCTGCATAGTTCAGCAAAACAGACAGAATCAATGCTTATGTAATGCATATAAGAAATACTAAGAACTCAAAAAGCCACTGTATTCAGAATCAGATGTTGCTCTGGTTGTTGGGAACACAATCTGAACAAAAGCATGAGGAAAGCCACTTGCTTTTTGTATCAGGCAAAGGGAGGCAAAGGAAATTAAAAAATATCCCTCGTATTCTTACTATATCGTACTACCAATCAAAAGATTTGGTTTCTGCTTGTGGTTTTGCAGTGAACACGATACATGACTTTGAACAGATGACCCAGAAAACCCTGAAAATGACTGATGTTCAGTGTGGCCACCAGTGACATTTAGGTATGCATCTGAAGATGTCCATGAAACTTTTCAATCTGCTTCAGTAACTTCTAATTTATACAAAACTGTGCTCCCATATGGGCTTTGTCATCAACTTAAGTTAAAAACATTCTAAATATTCAAGAGAAAAGTGATGAGGAAGGAAACTTAACTCTATGTACATATGTCTTTCATAAGGACAATCTTGCAGTAAAGCTAACAAATATTTCAATGACTAAGGTGACAGTGTTTCACTCATACCAGGTGCTTTCAACTACTACAAGTTTTCCACTATCTGTGCCTTTTTTAGATTCTAATTGACAGAAATAATTGTATTTCCATAGAATCCATGAGGACAATGAGCCACTTTAAGTTTTTAAGCTCATTTGTTCTCCTAAAGTGTCTTTGTCCCAACCCAAGATGGATTATGATGCCAGATAGACCAACTGGTGTGACCTACTAAGGCATTATATCACTGCATTCAATGTGAAAGGGGAAAGGTCTCCTAAAAGCTGAAATCACAGCCTCAGTTTTCAAAACTGACAAAAACAATACAAATTCTTAAAAGCACTGTGACCATACTGCAACCAAATGTCTGTTCATACAAACTGAAAATCTGCATATTCTGAAGGCTGTATGTGCATGTAAAACCTGTGGCAAATTTGCATCTCATGGAAATAAATTAAAAGCTATCCTGAGGACACTAATTCATCACCATAACCAATTTCTTTCTTCCATATGAAATAAAAATTGAGCCACTTTATGTAACTACCTCAACAGTGCTCTTCCAGAGAAAATACAGGGATTCCTACATTCTAACCATATCTGAAGTTCCATTTAATATCTGTCTCTGCTACAGCACAAAGTGATCATCCTATTATATGTTAACTTTAGGGGCTTATACTACTGTTGGTCAGCAAGTGCAGTATGTATAGCACTGAAAAATTAATTCCAAAAGTTGAATTCTTTTGTTCTTTTTCCATGTCTAATTTCTTCTAAATTACACTTGTATGTGTGCACATATACAGCAGATGGGGAAGTTTTGTATATACCATGTCCTAAAAAACAAGTCAAAAGACTTACTAACTACATTTGCAAAACTGCTACTCACCCCATCTGCTTAAACTGAAGATATTTTCCCTCAGACTCTTATGTATGGATTGGTGATTTGAAATTGCAACGGAAGCAAAATGAGAGCTCGTGTAGCTATTTCTTTGCTACAAGCAATGTTCATGTGGCTCAACCTTGCAGGATCGGTATTCTTCTCACAGGCTGACAGGAATTTGTTTCCTTCCCACTTCATCAAATGATTTTGCATGAGGAATAGGCAAGAAAAAGGTTCAAGTCTAATTGGTAGAAACAAAGTTCTTCAGCAAGATGCAGGTGAATTAAAGTTCCAATTTTGAGCTCAAGACCACCTTTTACTTTGGCATACAAGATTAGGCAACAAGGCCAGCAGGACCCAACAGGAGGACCACATCACATAGAATGAACTGGATGACATTGAAGTGTAGTGTAGAAGACAGTGGATGAAGTGGAATAATAAAAAGTGCAGTCATATGCTTTCAAACTGATCACAGGAAAGTTTTAAGTAAAGTAGAAGCTCATCTGTTAGAAATTATGGAGGAAGAGAAAGATCTACATCAGATTACTATAGAATGACTACAAGCTACCAAATGCTTAGAAAAAAACCTAAATGTGATCACAAGACTGACAGAGAAAGCAACAGTGAAAGGAACATTATTATCATTAGTTTAAAATGCACAGCATTCAAGGCTTGAAATATTATTTGCAATCTACACACTCATGTCTCAAAAAAAGTACGCAGACTAGACCAGGTAAAGGATGACAACTAGGATCAAGCAAATATTTTTCAAGACAACACCTGAGCTTTTCTCGTTAACTTCGCCATAGCAGAGATAAGAAGTGATACCACTTTGGTCTACAAATACAAAAGACAGAAAGCGACTGAATCAGATCACAAGAACAAGCATAAATAAAGCATGTTTATGTTTACATTGGAAACACTAGATATCCTGTTCTCACCACTGGAAGATGCAAGTTCCAAGGCAGGATTCCAACAGAAACAGGGAGAAAGGTGAATTTGGGAATGGAGGGGAAAAAAATAAATAATCAAACCGCTTTTCAAAGTGCAGCTTGAAGTGTTCCTGAATGCAATTACAAAATACAGCTGTGCAGAATACAGGGGACTCAGTGGTCCAGGGGTCCCAGTTCTTTACACCTCCATAACCCTCTGTGAGTTTGCAGACAGATCTCTGATACAGGAGAATGTGACTGTGTACAGCTGCATCCTCTAACGGTGATGAGGCAATTTCCACATTATCAGTACACATTCATGTCACTGCCACTGAAAAAATTCAAGCAAGAGAAACAAACTCCTAATTTCATTTCCCATCGTCAAAGCCATGATTAAGTCTTAGTCCCCTACAAACGAAGAACATGTCTGAACAAGGACAGTAAACAGTAAAAACAAGGCAGAAGGGTACAGTTCTGGTGTCCTCAAACAATTATAAGGATTACCAGAATAAAAACTCTTACACACACACACATATATATGCATGTATCTGTGTGTATATACAAAATATGCATCAATCTAACTCTAGTAGTTACTGTTACAGCGGTAATGAACTTCATTAGTGTGACCGGTTTAGGCTGTGCCTTTAAGAGAAGGACACTTTCTGAACACTCTGGATGAATGTTTTGGTATATGAATGAAATCATGCAGCATTTGCAAAGGAATGGTCTGAAGTACTGATTCAAGTGAGTACTTTTTTAAAGCCTATCTGACACTGCAGAACAGTTTAAAGCCTGAAGCGTATGCCAACAATAGCTAATAATTCAATTAACATACAAAGAGTGCTCATGGACTCCTGAGGAAAGGAAACATGGTTGTAAGAAAACCTGCAGTGTTATCTTGCTCTCCTTCATTTCCCAGAGGAACTAAAAATCAAAGAAGTGTCAGTGAAAAAAAAATCAGTGCACGGTGATGCCCACACTAACACATCAGCCAATAGCTAGTATCTTTCAAGGTTTCTGTAAAGTCATCCTTAACTACCAACATTTTATCAGGTAGAGCTTTCAAAGATACATAAACAGCAGGATTTGACTTAAAAAAAAAAAAAAAAAAAAAAAAGGAAAAGGAAAAGGGAAGGAGGTAGACAATAAAAATAAAATGGGAAAATGTGCAAGAAATTATTACATGCAGAGTCAGAGCAAGGGTGCTTCAAATAAAAATGTAGCCCTTAGAGTTCTCTTTTAGGAGGGGAAAAAGGGTAGATACTGGGCAGAAGAGTTCAAGGAATAAATTAGAGACCCTACAGAAAGCTTCTCTATTTCTGGGTGTGAGAAACTATTTCTACTACAGGAATGCTGACTGTATGACTACATGGTGCAAGAGAACACATTACAAAGACATAATAACTTGTTCTGAATAAGTAAATTCACAGCAGAACCAAATTCCAGCTGTTAAGGAAAATTTTCAGTGGGCTACTGGTGTACCCTTCTCAATACAGATAACCAGATGAGTTCCTGTGCTCACAACAAATACTCTGCTAGTACCCAAGACTGCCTGTGCTGTGTGAACCTGCATAGCTTTCTTTTGAGCTCACTGTGCTGTGAATGTCTACCAAAAAATCTGTCAGGAGATGACCACTCTATGAAAACAGCAACAAAAAGAAAACAGAGAGCACGAGCAAGGTCTGGAGAAATCTACAGACACTCTACAGCTTAGTATTATGACTGAAATGTTAAATATAATTTGATCTATCATCAGTGTGATAGTTCTCAAATGTGAGGAGTTATTAGCATTTTTAGCCCTGCACTAAACATTTAAATCTGCAGGTCCAGAGGGAGCTCAATGGACAAGAAATTAAAATTTTTAAAATGCACTTACCTTAGTCCCAGTGGATGATGATAGAACAGAATTAACCAGGTTGGAAAAGACCTTCGAGATCATCAAGTCCAACCTATCACCCAACACCATCTAATCAACTAAACCATGGCACCAAGTGCCTCATCCAGTCCCCTCTTAAACACCTCCAGTGATGGTGAGTCCACCACCTCATGATGGGACATACCGGTTTTGTCCACATTGAAGGCATCAGCACTGAAGCACATTGTAAACAGGAGATACAGTTTAGTTCATCCTGATGAAGAGCACCTCTGGCACAGAAGTTCTATTTCACTCTGGCTGCTACTACAAAACTCACATCCTCCAAAAATCATAACTTTGTATGTAGGTTCCTTATGCCAGATGAATTCAGATGCAGTACAAATACATACTCAGATAATAGCTGAACTAACACAGTAAATAATCAGAACTACTTGGGGTTTTTTGGCTCAATGGGGAACTGCAAAGAGATATCAGTCAAGTTTAAATTTATCTGATAGAGCTTCACTCACTGGTATTTAATAACCTCTTGAATTTCTAATAGTGACTGTAAGAATTAAATTACATCCTGTACAGAAATGCCATAGTATGTAATGGTTTCTAACAATGGTATTTTCAATGTCTTCATCCTAATCTTATTGAAAGCTTCAGAAATACAGAGAATACTTGAAGTATTCTCCCTCACTGAGGAGGCCAGCTTCAATTTAACCAAGTTTGCATTGGCAGAAGGAATCGCTGAGTCCCCAGCAATCCCAAGCAAGAAGTCTTGGGGACTTCTTGAAGGCTGGAAAGCTGCATGTCTGTACTAAGGTGGGCTGCTCAGGTGGCATGGCCAGAGCCCATTGTAACTGGTCCCTTCCCAGAAGGCAGCCCTGCATTGTGACGACGCGGGTAAAAGCCATTGCCAGGAGGAATGTGGGGACCCTAATGGAATTCTCCACAGAAAAAAACCATCTGGTCACAGAGAGAGACTGAGCCTGGCAGTGGTACCAGAGGACAGCAGAGAAGTTGCTGGTGTATGGTGTGAGCAGGTCAATGATCTGCTCAGACAAGTGGCAGAGCTGGAAGATAAATTGGAAAGGTTGAGGAGTATCAGGGAGCATGAGAGAAACAGTCTGATGGAGCCATACCCTGAGGCAAAGACAACACACAGCGGTTCAAGAAGTGGACTATCCTCAGCCCTCCTACCACCAGGCAAGAGGAGAAAAGATACAAGATAGGGGAGAGTTGAAACAGGACTGTGTTCAGTGAGACTGGCAAATCCCCTCCCAGCCAAGCCACTTTCCATTGTCTATTAGCAGTCCTGGAGACTTGTCAACTTGACTCCATCTACAACAAGGGCCAGAAGGAGGATCAGAGGAGGTGCAGGCCTATCAGCCTAACCACAGTATCAGGGAAGATTATGAAGCAGTTCATCTTAAGTGTGCTTATATGGCAAGCACAGGATAATGGTGGGATCAGGCTCAGCCAGCATGGCTCCATGAATGGCAGGTCATGCTTGACCAACCTCATCTTCTGTGACCAGGTGACCCACCTAGTGGATGGGGGAAAAGCTGTGGATGATGTTTAGCTGGACTTCAGTAAAGCCTTTGGCATCATCTCTCACAGTATTCTCCTCACAGAACTTGTGGTCCATGGCACAGACAGGTGAACTCTCTGCTGGACTGAAATCTGAATGGACAGATGGGCTAGTGCTGGTCTCTTCTAGCAACAAGATAAGAGACTTGGGTTTAAGTTGTGCCAGTAGAGAGAGTGGTCAGGCATTGAACGGATTGCTCAGGGAGGTGGTGGAGTCACCATCCCTGGAGGTGTTTAAAAGGCATGTAGACGTGGCAATTCAGGATACAGTTTAGTGGCCATGGTAGTTGGGTTACAGTTGAACTTGATGATCTTAAAGGTCCTTCTAATCTTAATGATTCCATGATTCTATGTTATCAAACCTGCCTTTTCATTGATTAGATAAAAATTATTTAATGTTCTTCTATTAGGATAATTTATTTGAAGTACGCTGTGACAATAGCTATGGTTTGTTGTATTTCTTCTTAGAGAAGCCTACACTAAGAAAAAGCATGATGCTTTTTAGTGTCTTTACATGGCTCATCCACAGGACAGTCTCCAGCATTTTAGTTTCTCCAGTAATTACTTCTGTCTTAATGACAGCAACAGACTGCCAGCTCAGATAGGAAGCTTTTTTGTCCCGCTGTTTAGAAGGTCGATGGCAAGAGAAGTAAATTAATAGGATGTACTTTCCACATGTGAAAGTAACCCAAATAAAAACCAGGCTTTGAAATTACCAGCAATAGATGTAAAAAAAATTATATTTAAGTCATATGTTGAATAGAAACTTAATGAAAAAAATCATCCACTCATTCTGGAGTCATATGCACAGTACTCAGTTTTACCCTCTTTTACAGCAGGTCTTTACCCTGAAGCTCTCAAATGAAATTAACAACTCCATTATAACAAACATATTCAGCCATTTGTACATGCTCCAGCAAATGACTGTATAAGCATGTATTTTATGCCTCTCAACCTTTTCTCACTGAGTATTAAAACAGCTGTTTCATTTGTAAAATTACTGTCATCCATATTTAAGGTCTGGTTTGTGCTTGCTTTGGAATACACCTGTCTCTCGTACTAAACTCAGTGTACTACTATAACCTTTCTTGTCACAGGTGAAAATATAATTCAGTTCTGGATCTAACATAAACAGGATCATTACGTTTGGAACAATCTCTGAAGTCTGCTATTCAAGCAATCTGTGACATATAAGCGATGCAAGACCTCTTTCTCTAAATTACTTCAGTTCAAGCACTGACTCAGAAAGATGGAAACCCAAATTTATACTGCCATTACAAAATGCAATCTATTTCTGGTTCTCCAACTGAATTATGACTTAGAGTCTTCCACTGTTTTCTATTAGTACCACCTACACACACATCCTTTGCCAACCCATGCAGAAAAGAATCCTATTTGTGAATATTCCCCAGCATTATTCTTATATTGAAATGGCAGAAAATCCCAGCTTATCCAAAAAGCTTCATGGTTTCTTCTAAAGAAAAGTAAGCTAAAAAATGGGTTGGTTTTCCCCCTTCCTTGACCCTTGACCTTTGAACCACAACCTCCTTACCACTAAAGTGTTCAACACCTCATTTAATCTCTCCTCACTGCATTGGCACAAAACTGGAAAAGGAAAAGGGAAAAAAATAATCTGGGGACTTCATCAATTTTTCATGAATTTTCATTTAGGCCAAATCCCCCTCTTACAGTGGTCGATAGATCAAGCTGCTGTCACATATTTAACACCTGGGGCTACAGCTGCTATCTCTGGGGGCTGCTGCTGACTCAGGCTACATCAGAGACAGTCTGAGACAGTGTGAGGACCCTCGTGCTCTTTTTCTTGCTTACATGTGGCACCCCAGTGCTTGCAACTGAAATTCTAGTTACGGTCGCTATTGCAAATGTGTCTACTGATACTCCCACTGGAAAAGCTTCACCACAAAAGTTCAATCATGTCAGTTTGTACATTTTAAAAAGTGACTATTTTAAAACTTCTAGATGTCAAATACGAACAGAGTCTCATGAAAAATTCAGCTATTTCAAGAGTACTTTTTAAAACCCTCCCAGGAAAATCTGAGCGTGGCTTTGTTTCTAATAACGCCAGTCCTTGTTCAACTTCAGTAAGAAGTTCTATTAAACAGAATCAAAGGAAAGATATATTACATTTTTTCTTCGCAATTCTTAATAGTTGTTTTAGAGCATCTGTACTTAATGATTGAGCCATAAAACATACAAATACTACAACAGAATTTGCCACATGCACACTGGAAAAAATGGCTTTGCTGCTAGCATTAGCATTATTTTCTTCAGGATGAGCTTCCTCAGAAGGTAGAAGTAACACCACAAAGCGCACCACAGATTCATGCATTAAAAGAAGAATTAAATAGAGTAAGTCACCTTAGTCATAAACTGTGTCTTCAAACACAAATTCCTATTCTTCCTAAAGCCTTCTAGAATGAAGACTTTCTAAATTGAAGGCAAAAAAATCTAAAAGTATGTTTTGTATGTTAATGAACTGGGTTTTTTTAAAGTAACTTGCAAAATCAGTTTCTTCATAGTTTCACTGACAGAAATTTTATGTGGACATATACGCAAAATACCTGCTCTTGGTTGTATGTACATGCTGTGAATAGGCATAGATTTGAAAGCATGCTTAAATGCCTTGGAAGGGCTGGTACTTAAATTCATCGTGTTTGTGAAAGGTGTTCAGTGCTACTTAATCAAGAGCTCAGGGACTTCAGCAACTTGCAAAAAAATCTCTCAAAAATGCCCATAACTAAAATAAGGGGTGAAATGTCAGGAGGTGTTATGCATTAGGTTGGACTTGATGACCTCTGAGGTCTTTTCCAACCTGGTTGATTCTGTGATTCTGAAATGACTGTATTCAAGATGGGCTATGCTCTGAATCAATGTATAACCCACATGAAGAGTTTTTCTTCTGTCTTTATGCATAAATATGGATCTATCGGACGATTTCAATCCCACTAAATGTGGCAGGTGCGCTTGGACAGGAATGAAAAATATAAAAGAAAATGAACCACAATTAGCATTGTTTATCTTCCAAGTTCATGAGCATGAACACACTTAAACACATAAATCTGATAAATATTTCTTCATAAATGATTCAAAAGTTTCAAGTGCACACTATTGGTAACTGACAATACTATAAGCAAAGGAAAACAACTACCAATTCTTTCACTCTAACAGCAGACTTGAGTTCTTTAAACCTACAAAACAGTAGTCTGTCTCTAAATGGAAAAATCTGAGGCCACCTACAGTCAAATAATAATCCAAAACCCTATTGCCAGCAAAGGACAACATTCTTTTTCCTGGTGATGAAAACAGCTTGGCTTAGCCTGGATAAAACAGGTTTTAACACCACTACAGATAGCACAAATAAGACTTGACTGCATCTGGCTGTCCTGGCTCCCACAAACAGGGCTGAAGTATCCAGGGTAAATCAACAGTTTACAGCAGCAGCTGAAAACAGGTGAATGAGAACTCACTGCTGACAACAGGCTGTCAGCAACAACTCATTTCCCTAGTGTGCAAATAGGCTGATAGAAACCTACCATCCCCCTCAGTCCAGAAAGGCTAACATTAGAAAAACAATTAAAAGCCGTAAATAACTGTTCTCTGAAAGACACTTGCAAGCTTGAAAGGTTTCTCAAAACTAAGGGGGAAAAAAACACCACCACAAACCAGTTTTACCATCATCTTCCCAAGGATGTCTTTGATATGAACCACTGCCATGGGCTATTTAAACCAGTAACATAAAACTAGTGTAATCTCTAAAATTAAGTAAAAAAGTAATGTACATGGTTTTTTTTTTTTTCTTTGATGAGGACCTTTCTGTGATCATAGACACTGCATGGCTCAAGGAAAGGCAAAGCACTCCTGAAGTGGAATAGGAGTGCCTGTTTTAAACTACTACACCCTTTAAATTGAGTGATTCAGCCAGTCAAATGTCAAAGCAATGAAAACAATCTGGCATCTGATATATGTTGCCATTACAAAAGCTTTACCTATGACTTCATATCTTAACTCTCATGTTCTGTGTTCTTGCTCTAAAATACCTCTGATAACAAAACAAGTTTCTAGTATTGTTGAAGTCTTCAACTATCTCACATACAGTTCATGCATGATCTGCTACCAGCTACAGCAGTTAAAATAATAATTCAGAGGCCAGGAATATTGTAACTGATGTCTCTCAACAGTCAATGAAGCAGGGATCAGTGAAAAATGGTGAAATATAGAGCACATTTAAATTTCAGAATAATCAGTCACTCCAATGACTTGAGGTATAAATTGAATGATCTTCTGAACTTCAGCAAGAGATGTCTGAATCTCAATTGGATTGTAATATAGGCCTCTTCACATAGGACTTCTCAGAGTTTAAACAACACTCATACTCACCTGGATTTTAGCCTTCCTTAAATTGGTCATCTTCTCAATTCCTAAATACATACGGGAAATGAATAACATTCTGCAACACTTTTATTGGCACACACACATTTATTCATGCCTTGAATATGTGCCAAAACTGTTTTCATTTGTTTGAAAAAGTTCTGAACCCAGCTTATGACAAGTTAAATCTGGTGAACAAGTCTGTTGCTCTTGGTTTATTTAAATGTTTCAAAATAAAAAGGCATTTTCTCTAATTTGAGAGGACTAAAGCCTCAAAAATATATCACCTCTTTAGCTATAAAAGTCTGCAGACTGCATCAGGAATGAAGACTTCTCTTATGTGCTTATTCCCCTCCCCCTTTTAAACCAACATATGTACTTAAATCAATTCTTTATCAACTAAGCAATACAGGATTGTGTAAAGCCCTGTATCAGTTAAACACAGTTTAGTGAAACTACTGCCAGATTATGAGATGTTGTGGAAAAACTGAAGTCCAACAAGAGTACAGCATTCACAAATCTACTAAAATACACCTTTATGCAAAAAGACACAGCTTCTACTAGTTGATACTCTGAACAGAACTACTACTGTTTATTCAAACCAAATAACTAAGTAGCAAAAAAATACACAATGTGTTGTTTTTATTTATGATGAGGTTGTTTGCTGTGTGTGTGTATAATGAATGTCTCTGCTAACTACTGGAAGCAGATCATGCATGCAGGGTGGTCTCTGAAAAGAGCTGTGATGACTTCTCTGTAAGACAAAGAGAATCGATAAAGACTGGTGTGAATGATATGAGAAATGGCCAACAATTTCACTTGCCATTCACATAATGAATGAGGTCTATAGCAAGTTTATGACAGAGAAACATATATTGAGGTTTCCAGCAGTACAGAACATGAGTCACCAAGAAGCTGTCTGCTTCTGTTGATGTAAAAGATGAGTAGATAAAGAGAATCAGACAGTGCACCTTCTATTAAATGATAGGTATTTTTCCACATTAGTTTCACTGTAACTATAACTTAAAAATTAGATTGTTCTGCAGAGGAAGATTAGCCCTTGTCCATGTTTGTGCCAATCATGATTATACACTGGCTGGAATCTTGCTTCAGTATAAATCACATCTTTTGTACAGTCACTGCTACTACATAAACGCCTGTAAAAAATGCAATGAAAGTATGACATTTTGTCATTAGCTATCTACATCTGTTGTTTCCCAGACTGCTGACTGTGAGCACTGGATGACAGCATAAACGCAACTATAGAGTTTTACAGCGCTAATCATATGAAACTACTCACATGCAACTTCCAGAGATGCATTGCGACTCACAGCCTCTCCAAGGTAGTTCCTTGCAACACAAACATAACTTCCTTCATCAGGTTTACTCCTGCGGCCATGAACTATACGTAAGAAAAATAAAGATCCGCTGGGCAGCAGCATGCGGTGGGAGCGTGGATCATCCTTGTCCGTTTCCACTCGCTCTCCGTCCTTGTACCACTCAATAGTAGGAGTCGGCCGTCCTTCAGCTTTACAGTTCAGAGTTGTTGGCTCTCCTTTAGAGACTATCACATCTGAAGGATGCTCCACAATCCGTGGTGGAAAGTCCTCCTGGCGAAGGCGGGATCCTGGGCGGGGAAGAGGAGGAAAGAGCAATTTATTTTAAATGTAGTCTTCACAAAGAGTTCTGAGAAGTTACTGTTGCTACAATTTTATTGCATTTTTTACAGAAAATACGAAAACCTGTACACATTTGCTCTTTTGTCTGATACTGAAGTCTGCATCGGACACTTTAAAAGCTAAAAACTTTAGCTGGACAACAGATATATATCTCTAAAGCACTGTCAAGTCCACCCCACATACAAACTGGGCTTAAAGGAGGATCTCTCACACATACATGCAGGACAATCTTTTTTCTTGTTCCAATAATCTTTATATTTACATTTACTTCCAAATCCCTGTGTGATTCCAGATTCCACTCAGGGCTACCACTCTCCCATCCTTTCCTCTGTCCAACTCAACACAGACATTCAAAACCACTGTGTCTTACCACCCAGTGGTTAAAACTTCTTTGTATTTTTATGTTTTGTACTCCTTTTCCACAAAACAGCCCAGGTATGGAAGTGGAACAAAAACCAAAACAAAAAACCACAAATGATAGTCAAAAAGTATTCCTTCCTTCGTGAACTTCTAGTACAACAGTTGGAAACTTTAACTGTTCATAGTACCTGAACTCTGTCTTGAGCTGTGTTTTCATTTGGAGATCTCACGTCAACTGCATCTTAGAATTTGTCAGTGGATTGCATGCATATACATACACACAAATACAATGCAGACATAAATGAATGCACACTGTAAAAACCACTGCCTTTGAAATCAGTATAGAATAGAACAGACCAGACCAGGTTGGAAAAGACCTTTGAGATAATAGAGTCCAATCTATCACCCAACACCATCTTATCAACTAAACCATGGCACCAAGTACTTCATCCAGTCTCCAAGGCATTTTGAGATCGCTCCCTCTGCCAGGAAGCTCTCCTGGTTCTCTGTCCTGGCCCATGGTCTCAAAGATGGGCCAGGCTCCTATGTGTTCCCTGAGTGGCACTTGGGCATGGATAGAGGCTCTGCTTGTCCCTTGGTCCCCTCTCAAAAGCAGTCACTGTGGTTTCCTGTGAGTGATTTGTGTGGGAAGAGAATGGCCTCCTGTGGTACACGTGACCCAAACACCAGCAAGAGTCATGTTCATTCCCTGTGCTCTTGTCACTCAGTTTCTGATACCATTCAGCTGTCCCATTTTTCCCTCTCTCAGCTCAGCAATCACCATCAGACTCTCAGTTTCAGGATCCTGTGTTTCCTGTGAGAGGCTGGGCTGCTGGTGTGGCTCCTGATCCACCTAGGTCTTGAAAAGCCACATGACCACCATCAGTACCAACTCCTGGTCCGCTTGCTCTTTAATTCTCTCTGAATTCATCTTTTTGTTTAATTCACTTTTTAGTGTCCATATTTTATCTGCAAAGGTACTTTAAGATCAATTAGCATAGATTCCTACCAACACTATATCACGATCCTGGTTACATGGATACTCAGAGTTGAACACCTCCATAATTTCTATGTAACGTACCTAACCAGGGATCTGGAACCTTGCATTATGCCTGATGGTGCTTCTTGGACTCAGTCTTACATGCAGTATGCCTTGGAAAGAAAGTGGTTGTACTTTTCCAACTTTTTTTCTTTTCCAGTACAAAGGACTAAGTAAATAAATGTTTCCTTCTATCTTTGGAAATTTTTCACTTTACAATATTGATGATGAATATGCTATCACTAAGCCTTCACAATTAGCAAGACTACTACACTAAGATTTTTGCAATACTAATTTTGTGATCTCTACAATAACAACTTTGTACTTTGCTGTGCAGCCACTTGACACTGTTCTACCTTTCTGTATTTCCTTTACATTTGGTTACTTTTCCACTCCCTGAGGCAGGAAAACAGCAGAGCCTGAATACTGTCCTCCAATTTCTCTAACAAAGCCTTACCCTGGCAGTCAAATCCTGGAATAAGGAAGAGAGATGCTGGGAAAGGGGAGATCTGTTAGAAGTAAGGTATGTGGAAGAGTTGTATGCAGAGTCCACCATTGTGGACAAAGTCCCAATGCCACTACAGCCTTTATCATGGAGCACAATTTCACCAAGACAAGTCCCAACCATCTCAAATGTCCACTGAACTCTTATTAAAAAAGCTAAAATTGCATGTTACTACACAACTGGCCAAATTTTGCAATGTCCTTTTGCATGAAAAGATAATAATTGTTCACAATCGTTATGCTCCTCATTACAGCAAGTAAAACATTGAAGAGATGAGGAAATGCAAGAACAGTGTCACTCAACAGAAAATGAAAGCCTGAGACTCCCAACTTCAGCACCAATCATTCAGCTATAGTTCATTACTGTATACTTAACTAGGTTATATTAGCTTCTCAAACAGTTTTCCTGTAATAAACACATCACAGTTCATGCCTCTAACATTTCTTCTCATACAAATGAAGTCAGCTCTCCCAGTTGTTAGTACAAATCATCTTTTCTAGCATGAATCCTGAAAATCCTTTGAATAAAACTGCCATGCTAGTAGAACTGGATGGCACTGCTTAAACACAAGGTTTCGTGTTCCAGTTAAAAAAACCCCAATTATTCACCTGTCTCAGGTGGTTCATGACACAAGGTATATGAGCTTCCACAGGTTACTGAAACATTGGTCTCAATTTTCTGATCAGCAGTTTTGATGAGTTGTATAAAAGCAATTTAACATCAGTATCTTAATTACATTCTGGGCACTACACATTTAAAATATTCTCTATGCCTCATTTACTTCAAAAATTATGAGGAAATTAATAAATATTCATCCTAAAGAGCAAATCCACCTTTGGACTTCTCTTTTACTAACACTCAGATCATTAAGGCTTGCCACAGCAATAAAATGCTATACCACTGCTGAACAAATAGAGTCTTTCAGTGGCTACCAGATTCTATTTTCAGTATATCAAAGGTATCTGTACTCCATACTGCCAGTACATGAAAAACACAGTTTATACTTAAATTCACCCATGCTTACAGCACATGTAGAAAAAATGTATTTTATTCTGGCTTCTCTTGACAAACAACACGTTTAAAAATATAACAAGAGAATTCACTTGAGAAGAGGAGGCTTGGGGGAGACCTTATTGCTCTCTACAACTACCTGAAGGGAGGCTGCAGCCAGGTGGCGACCAGCCACCAGAACAAGAGAACACAGTCTCAAGCTGTGTCAGGGGAGGTTTAGGCTGGATGTTAGGAAGAAGTTCTTCAGAGAAAGAGTGATTTGCCATTGGAATGGGCTGCCCAGGGAGGCGGTGGAGTGACCATCACTGGAGGTGTGTAAGAAGAGGTTTATGGGGTGCTTGATGCCATGGTTTAGTTGAGTAGATGGTGTTGGGTGATAGGTTGGACTCTATCTCAAAGGTCTTTTCCAATCTGGTTTGTTCTACTCTAGACCATGATCCCATACACAACATGGAAAAAGACTGAAATAACTATTAAAATGTTTTTAAAAATTAAAAATTCTCAGTACATGGGACAAAAAAAAAAAAAAGCAAATTTCATAAACAGACTAAATACATAAATTAGTAGACTTGTATGGGGCAGTATTATTGCATTGCTTATTACCAAGAAAAACACACAAATCCCCAGTAGTTAAGAAATTTCTAATAATGGTATCAGTAGGAACACCAAAGCTGTTTCTGAAACTTTACAGGGACTGAAATCAGGGATCAGATGCAACCAAATTTTGATAAAGTTTCGACATAAAAACAGGCAAAATGCAAATCAAAAATATTAGTTTTATTACACAAAGGTTTGTTGTTAATGTTTAAAACTTGAAGCAGAACATTCTGCAGGGAATTATAGGCCACATTCAGTCAGTGGAAAGGGCTTTCACACATAAGGAGTTAAACCTCTTGCCTTACACAGCCTAATTCAAAACCCCTCCTCAGGTCATAACAGGACCGATTCTTCCTCTTCAGTACTGATGTTTATCATGAAATTAATGTTTACTTCACTCTACCCTAATTAAGCAATTTGTGTACAAGAGTGGGTTGAGCTGTCAGAAGCAGAGGCCATGTCAATCAGCAAGGAGAAAGGCTCAGGCAGTGTTCTGAGTCACACCACACATTCCTGTGATGGCTGTATCTTCAGCTTCCAGTCATGCAAATTACTTCCTTCATATGTGGACTTACAAAAGGAGAAGAAAAACAGATGCAAGAAATCAATCACAGAACACAGCAGATTCCCTCCTTCAAAACTGAACTGAGTACCAACAGCTATTTCATAAGAATACTGTAGTTTAGAAAGAAGAAGGAAAACCAAAAGCATGACTCCGCTGCCTCTCTTCTGGCAGACACAGACACTGTGTGCCAGGAACTTACAGCTCCCAAAGGTGTTTTCCTACCCAAGTTTTTCTTCTTCTTCCAGCTTCCCCTCCCAGCTCAGAATACTCCCACAATCTAATTCACAAGGAAAAGAAAAATTATTAGCCTCCTGAGCTAACTGGGCAGAAAGTAATACTTTTACTGGAGGATAAGATGGAACCAACTCAAGTGGTTGCACTGAAACAGGTGGTTGGTGTTGCATCTTGGGACAACCCATGCAGCATCCTTCTCCATTTTAGTATATATTAACACTTACTGTACATTAAGGTTCACATCTTATTGCAGCTGACTGGTTACTACAAACCTCAAGACGACTAGTTCATACACACCTCAAATTAATCCACGCAGGAAGTTTTAGGGTCATATTTTTTGCTTATTACAGAATAATTAAAACCACTGTTCAAAACAAAATAAATAAAAAAAAAAACCACACAAAACACAAACCCAAAACCAGTGGAGACTGTCAGAGCCAGAAAAACTAACATTATGTTCCTGTTCAGCTGATCTCATAGGACAGCATCTTCTCCCAAACAGACCTGTGTTGAAGCCATTAGATGCTACTCCCTGCAGGTGTGGCCTTTTACTTTGCACTCCCAACTTAGTACACAAGATTTAGCAGTGACCTTCAGTCTGCATTACCAATCCTTGGTGCAAACTAGAAACAGAGTGCTATCCCTACTAGAAGCAGATACTGTCTGCAAAGACATGCTCATAATTTTAAACAGTGCAGTTACTGAGACAAGACAGAGTTTAAAATTAAAATCACTGAATTGAATTAGTTCTGTTCTAGCTCAAACCAGGACACATGGGTGAGGTGCTCAGGCAGTATTTCATTAGTAACCCAAGTTCAATAGTCTTCAGTAAGCAAATACTAACAACTGCCAAGCAGCAGGAAACAACCGATGGAATAGTATTAATGCAGTGCTTTATTCCACATGTCAATGTCTTAACAGATGAAAATATTTTCACCTTTTTTCCTCAGCTAAACAGCAAAAAAAAGGCTAGATTGCTAATTACTTGCTGGTTTTCACCTTCACCCTGTTCCTTACTGTTCAAATTCACAAGGCAGCACTGAGTTACAAGAAAAAGTTGATAAAACTATACACTACCATTGACTACTTAACCAATACAAAGATTACATCAGTGAAAGCTCCATGGTTTTTTTCTATCAGTATTTGGAGCAAAAGACTGAAACACTGAATCAGCTAACTCTAACTTTTAATTGGTATTTCATCTTTGCTTCTACCAATAGATAGTAGAAGTTACAATACAATACAATACACCAGGCTGGAAGAGACCTTCAAGATCATCGCGTCCAACCCATCAAACAGTCCAACCCACCCAACAACTAGACCATACAGCCAAGCACCCCATCAAGTCTTCTCCTGAACACCTCCAGTGAAGGTGACTCCACCACCTCCACGGGTAGACGATTCCAATGGCCAATCACTCTCTCCGTGTAGAACTTCTTCCTAACATCCAGCCTAAACCTGCCCTGGCGCAGCCTGAGACTGTGTCCTCTTGTTCTGGTGGTGGTTGTCTGGGAGAAGAGGCCAACCTCTGCCTGGCTACAACCTCCCTTCAGGTAGTTGTAGAGAGCAATTACATGCATAATGTTTCCATATTTCATAAAGAATGTGTCAGAAATTCCTACAGTAAAATAAAAGTTAGAGTTCACAATAAATGGAACTAAAATATGGATCATTAAATTGTCCACCAAGCATCGATGCTATTCTGTTGCATGTTTATTTGTGAATAAAGTCACCTTCATTTTAAAATGAACATCAAGTTATCCGTTTGCATTGTCTAAGATGCTGCAAGACAATGTTTCGTCACTCTGACAGTTTGAATATTCAGATACCAAAGCTTGGTAATTCATGATAGTTGCTGACCTGATCATGTTGACTAAGGACAAATGCTGTATTTCTCAGAGTAATAATAGCAACTGTTGACTTTATAGATTTGTGATAAACTGTCACTTCACAGGCAAGGAACACTCTTGGATTCATATCTACCTTTAGGTGAATCATTGCTGCATTAACAATTACTAATGTCCATAGAGGTCAGGACACTGAATATGTTAAGCCTAGCCCCATACCAGAGCTGGGCAAGAGGAAGCTGCCGGAGGAAACACTTTTCCCCAAAAAGGCAAGAGGAATCTCTGGTTATTTAGACATCCAGGTGCACCACATGGACTGCGATATCTTAGCCACCTGTTGTACTCCCTTTCCTGTCTTACTCATTTGTATACTTACATGCCTTCTAATCAGTGTAGTAAAATAAAGTAAAAAGCAAGACAAGTTAACAAAAGCAGGAAAAAATCTAGAATGCATATTGTCCTTGAAGTGCCTGAAGACACTCTGCTCTTCCACTTCCTTCGTAATTCAACTCAGATGCATTGGATAAGATATTCACTAAAAATCACCCTCAAATTTGTCTTTCAGAAAGTCTAAAACATGACAGTACTTATTTTGATTGGTTCAGCAGTATCACTGCCCTGACTAAGATTGCTTCTCATGATTACCAACAAACCTCATGGATGTGCTGTAATATGCTCAGACTTCCTCTTCGGTTTCCTCAAGGATCCAATCTACCATGCTGTTACAGTTCCACTGCTGGCATATAAACTGAGCAGCTAGAATTTTCAATTTAGCCTAGTTCATCTTATAGCCAAATACCCACACACTACACACACAAAAAAAAATGGCTGCAAGAAATCCATTTGCTCTAGAGACACAAGAAGAAAAGGCAACTAAAACCAAAGAGTCAATATTCTTTTCTTTTTCACTGCTTTTCCACAACGTCACTGTGCAATCCCTATCCTAAGGGTAATGGGTTCTGTACATGTGCTTTTTCACAGAAAAAGACTGCTGGCAATTCACCTTCTAGTACTCCTAGGCCACCATCTTTCAAATTTTAAGGAAAAGCCTTTTCATTGATTGCACTTCACACTCCTCCAGTTTTAATTTATTAGCTTCACATCAGGACCAACAGTTGATTTAATCTATTAAGCCTATTCGTTATGCAAGCAGCTACAAAGCTAATGGTCTGTCATACAAGAAAAGCAGTAGCACAGACTGAATTCATAGCCATTTCACCATTTCTCAAGTCACCAAAATGCTCATGGTTACCAGGATAGTGGTAGTTAGTAAAAATGGCAGTGATTTTTTTATAACAGCTAAACAATTAAAAACAGACAAACACCAAATAAACCAGAATCACAGAATGGTCTGGGTTGGAAGGGACCTCTGAAGGTCATCTAGTCTAATCCCCTCCACAGTACGCAAGGGCATCGTTAACTAGATCAGGCTGCCTAGAGCCCTACTAAGCCTCACCTTGAATATCTCCAGGGATGGGGCCTCAACCACCTCCCTGGGCAACCTGTTCCAGTATTCCACTACCTTCATACTAAAAATCTTGTTCCTAACATCCAATTTAAATCTACTCTTCTCTACCTTGAAGCCATTGCCCCTTTTCTTATCTCTACAGGCCTTTGTAAGCAGTCTCCTTCCATCCTTGTAGCCCCCTTCAGGTACCGGAAGGCTGCTATTAGGTCTCTCCAGAGCCTCTTCTTCCCCAGGTTGAACAACCCCAGTTCCATCAGTCTGTCATCATAGCAGAGGCGCTACAACCTCTTGATAATTTTCATGGTCTTCCTCTAGAACCGCTCCATCAGGTCCATGTCCTTCCTACACTGAGTACTCCAGAGCTGGATGAAATACTCCAGGTGAGGTCTCACCAGAGCAGAGTACAGTGGCAGAATCACCTCTCTTGACCAGCTGGTTATGCTTTTGATGCAGCCCAGGATGTGATTTGCCTTCTGGGCTGCAAGTGCACACTGTCTGCTCACATCTAGCTTCTCATCCATCAGCACTCCCAAGTCCTTTTTCACAGGGCTGTTTTCTATCACCTCATCTGTGTTGGTCTGTATTGATAGCAAGAATTGTTCCAGCCCAGGTGCAGAACCCCGCACTTGCTCTCATTGAATCTCACAAGGTTCACCTGGGTCCACCTCTCCAGCCTGTCCAGGTCCCTCTGGATGACATCCCATCCCTCTGGTGTATCGACAACACCACTCAGCTTGGTGTCATGTGCAAACTTGCTGATGGTGCACTGGATCCCACTGCCTATATCACTGACAAAAATGATTAAACAGTTCAGGTCCCAGTACAGACCCCTGAGGGACACCACTTGTCACTGCTCGCCACCTGGACTTCAAGCCATTAAGCACCACCCTCTGAATGCAACCATCAAGCCAATTCCTTATCCACAAACAAAACCAACCCAAAACACCAAAACCAAACAAATAAAACAATATGGTATCACTTCAAAAGCTAACATTGTGGTATTTCATAATGCAGATATCAGAACTGTCTTCAAGCACTTCAAGACTCACTCCTGCTTTCTGACTTCATGTCCACTTGTCAGTGCTTGCCACCTGTGATTCAGCTGTCTGACATGACATTTATACTCATCTCTTCTCCTCCTTTCCAGCTTCTTCCTACCCAACTTTCTACATAGAGAAAAGCTCTGATTTCTAAGGCTACCACCCCTTTCTGAAGACTTATGTTTTGATTTCTTAAACATTCCAAAGACATAGCTCTAATACACTTCGATAAAAGAGAAAACCAGGAGTAGATTTTCAATAATGGGACTAAGAGGCATTTAACAATATGCATACCAGACATCATCCCTACTACAGAGCTGCCACCTACTATTTTATCCCCACTTAAGTTACCATTTTATAGCTATGCAAAATTTACAATATGACAAGAGTATTTAATTGTCTCATATATATAGAAACTTTTAAAAATTCAACAATACTGATAGGTCATGGTTAACAGCTGTTCATATTTTTTCTGAACTAATATTTAGTTCAGAAAAAAACTAATGCCTGAATGACAACTGAACTTGAAAGCCAAGTTCATAATAACTATAAACCAGGAGAAGAATAAACAACAACAAAAAACCCCCTCATACTGACATTTCAAATCTTATGCCTGCTACAAGTGAAAGCAATCAATATTGTCTGAGATTACCAACTTGTCCTGTGATTTTGATAGTATTTTGAATGCATTCCTTATAAGAGTTTTGCCAACAGCACATGTTCTCCCTCAGACAGTACAAAAGGCTTGTTTATCAAGAAAAGAAACAGCAAAGCTGTAATAGAAAAAAAAGTAATAGATGAGGGAATGAAAAGGCTGAACATACTTGATTTTACTTAGGAAACAGCTCCAAAGATATGTTTTAATGCCAAGGAACCTTCTTTTATGCTAGAATCTGAAATTCTGGTATTGACTTGCTGGAACACATCCAGAGGAGGGCAACAAAGCTGGGGAAGGATTTGGAGCACAAGCTCTATGAGGAGAGGCCGAGGGAGCTGGGGTTGCTTAGCCTGGAGAAGACTCAGAGGAGACCTTATTGCTGTCTACAACTACCTGAAGGGAGGTTGTAGCCAGGTGGGTGTTGGTCTCTTCTCCCAGGCAACCAGCACCAGAACAAGAGGACACAGCCTCAAGCTGCACCAGGGGAGGTTTAGGCTGGATGTTAGGAAGAAGTTCTTCATAGAGAGAGTGATTGCCCATTGGAATGTGCTGCCCAGGGAGGGGGTGGAGTCGCCATCACTGGAGGTGTTTAGGACGAGACTTTGTGGGGTGCTTGGTGCCATGGTTTAGTTGATTAGATGTGTTGGGTGATAGGCTGGAGTTGATGATCTTGAAGATCTTTTCCAACCTGGTTTATTCTATTCTAAAAATCACAACTAAAAGAATAATGTGCTTTAAGGACAAGATGGATAGCTACAAAAGTCTTTGCAGAATCTTCTCTGACTATACAGGCTCTGCCACACAGCCAGGCTTGGGTTCTTTTTTTGCTTATGAAGACTAACATAACCTTAAGCTTGAAAAATAGACACTCATGAAGCTACTGAGTTAAATATCCTGAAAGACAGTCAGAGTTAGTGTTCATTTTTCTGCTTCTTCATATGCCTTGTTCCACTTAGAAAGTACTTATCAGAAACACTTATTACACGTCTGTTCGATATAATGAGTAAGTACGTTGCTTTCACTAACCCTTTTAACCACAGAATTGACTGAAAGCTAGCAGAGATCTGAAATAGAGATCCAGTCAATCACACTGTAGTTCAAAAGGAAAGATAATGGGCAAAAAATTCAGGATAATGAGAAAACTCAACCAGAGCACATGCTGATGCACTGACATCAGGCTGATTACCCTAGACACAATCCTCTAGGAAAGTGACATGGTAAAGATTACATTTTGAAAATTTATACTTTACAATCTTTCCATCTCCCCTGAGATTTGGCAGATGGGAAAAGGCTCCAGCGATATGATTGTTTCCGAGGTAAGGTTTGTGTTCAAAACTGCGCAACCTATGAAAATGTTCTCTGAAAGTATTTCCTCGAGCAAAATTAATCCATTAAGGAACACATCCTAACTTCCCCAGGACATGTGTCTGCAGATAAGCCACCCTTCCTGTAGAGCATGCCTGCCAAGAAGGGATAGCAGGCAACACTGACAAGAGAAATCAATACCTGTCATTAAAAACATTTGACCAAATCAGTGCCGGGTTCTACACATTGGCCACATGCAGTGCTACAGGCTGGGGTCAGAGTGGCTGGAGAGCGGCCAGGCAGAGAGGGACCTGGGGGTGCTGGTTGGTAGTCGGCTGAACATGAGCCTGCAGTGTGCACAGGTGACCATATCAGGAACAGTGTGGCCAGCAGGAGCAGGGAAGTCATTCTGCCCCTGTACTCAGCACTGGTTAACCCACACCTTGAGTCCTGTGTCCAGTAATGGGCCCTTCAGTTTAGGAAAGATGTTGAGTTGCTGCAACATGTCCAGAAAAGGGCAACAAAGCTGGGGAGAGGTTTGGAGTACAGCCCTATGAGGCCTAGAGGGAGCTCAGAGGAGACCTTATTGCTGTCTACAACTATCTGAAGGGAGGTTGTAGCCAGGTGGGGGTTGGTCTCTTCTCCCAGGCAACCAGCACCAGAACAAGAGGACACAGTCTCAAGCTGCACCAGGGGAGGTTTAGGTTGGATGTTAGGAAGCTCTTCATAGAAAGAGAGATTGGCCATTGGAATGTGCTGCCCAGGGCAGTGGTGGAGTCACCATCATTGGAGGTGTTTAGGAGGAAACTGGATGGGGTGCTTGGTGCCATGGTTTAGTTGATTAGATAGTATTGGATGATAGGTTGGACTTGATGATCTCAAAGGCCTTTTCCAACCTGGTTAATTCTATTCTATATAGGATGGCTGATTACATTTGTCTTTCATAAAACTGACTTTGCTACACAAGGTATAACCGACTTTCAGGGGGAAGGTATAACCGAATTTCAGGGGAATCATTCCAAAATTGCCATAAAAACCTAATAGAAATTTATTCTAATTCACAGGATTTTAGGGGTTGGAAGAGACCTCTGAAGATCATAGAGTCCAACCCACCTGCCAGAGCAGGACCACTGAATCTAGCACAGGTTGCACAGGAATGCATCCTGTGCAATCTTGAAAGTCTCCAGAGAAGGAGACTCCACAACTTCAGTTTCCTTCATTTTTTTTCTCCTCACAAACCAATATGTAAGTGTCACATTTTGATTTTGGGTCAGGGAGGAAAGAGTAATAAACACAAAACCTAAACAAACACACACCTAACCTCTATTACAGGCCAAAAGTCAGAATAGCCAGCACAGAGCTTACAGAGTTTTTTTCTCAGAAAAGCTGTGTTCTTTTACATTAAAATAGCTGCTCCAATTCAAGTCTGGGTGACATTAATGCTCACTGACCCTAAACAATGAGATCATAAAAATCACTTGAAAATAGGGAGAGAAGAGGAACACTTTCAGCAATGAAAAGCAGGGCAAGTTAAAAACTTCATGCATATATCTTTGCATTTATATTCTGCATATAGATATATGCCACACCTATAATTATATATATAAAATCAACACAATGTGTATATGATATATACACAGCATGTAACAAAAGCATCAGAGAGCAATACATTTTTTTCTCTCTTTTAATCCACTGGAGCTCAAGCACAAGAGCTCTTCCCTTGGGAATCTTCCAAAACCACTCTGGAATTTAGTAAATTGAAGCTTAAGTGTATGCCTGACTGAGACATCTTTTAGCTCTTATTCAAGTCAGAAGGGAAGGAAAGCCCTCAGACATTGTTTGTAGACAGCACAGCTTATTACACAACTAGCGTATTATCATCATAGTACCAGGGAACTAACAACAGCTTCTTATCAGCTCATCAACAGGAAGCTTTTCCACATGTCATTGTAAAAAATAGTGGCTAATTAGGAGCAAGGAATTTATACTTTTACACAGATGGGCTGATAACCACAGGCTTTCCAAAGTCTGAAACTTTCTATTGCTAGATAATGAGCACCTAAGTCATTATTTTTAAAAAAATAATTAAAAGCTTTGAAAATTAGTAAACATGAAAATACTTCAATTTTTGAAGTAAGAAACTGACACAGCAGCTATAAAAAATGCTTTGAAGGGCAACAAAGTTGGTGATGGGTTTTAGAACACAAGCCCTATGAGGAGAGGCTGAGGGAGCTGGGGTTGCTTAGCCTGGAGAAGAGGAGGCTCACTCAGGGCAGACCTTATGGCTCTCTACAACTACCTGAAGGGAGGTTGTAGACAGGTGGGGGCTGGTCTCATCTCCCAGGCACCCAGCACCAGAACAAGAGGACACAGTCTCAAGCTGCACCAGGGGAGGTTTAGGCTGGAGGGTAGGAAGAAATTCTACACAGAGAGAGTGATTGGCCATTGGAATGTGCTGCCCCGGAGGTGGTGGAGTCACCATCACTGGAGGTGTTTAGGAGGAGACTGGTTAGGGTGTTTGGTGCCATGGTTTAGTTGATTAGGCAGGCTGGATGATAGGTTGGAGTTGATGATCTCGAAGGTCTCTTCCAACCTGGTTTATTCTATTCTATTCTACCTGCATGAAGCACATTTATAAAGCACCTTATATGCTAAACACCAAAGATCACCACAGTTTGTATACTGGTGTTATATGACATGCACTTGCCTCCTTACACATTTAAAGTTTGGTGCTGATTTGGATTTTTGGTAAGTTTTTATGCATAAATATTTTAAAGCAAATACTGCCTCCTTTTTTGTGTACTGCGCGGGCCAGGCACCAAAATGGCAAAATGATTTTCAAAGGTTACCACACTGATACCCCAGGTCACTGACATCCAAGGTCATACTGTCAATGCCCTTTAACTGTAAGGGAGTTCTCACCACTAAGAATTACAAATTCAATACATCATTTAAATTTCTGCACAAAAACTGCCTTAACTCTCGCTTCGAGACATTTATGCTACATTTAAATATATAAATATATATAATTGTATCAGCTGAGAGTGTGGTTTTTGTTAAGAGAATATTTGGAATTCACCTGCCCCAAACATCCTTCTTCACTTGTCCTGCCCCTCCCTCAAAAACAACTGCACCACATTTCTTTCTCTGTGCCTGCACTTCTTTTTGCTCTCCATGTGTTTCACAAATGCATTACAAACTACACTGTGTGCATTTTGTCACCCTTCTCCTTGCTACCATTATATCTGTAGCTAATAAAATGTCCTGTTTCTTTATTCCAAACACTTCACCATCTCCATTTGTAAGGTGAATCTCTTTTCCTTCTCTCCTTCAGAAGCCATCCAGTTATCAGTCCCATTAGATTACAAAATGTAATTCTGCAACTTCCTCAACCAAAATTAGACTTAATATTCCTGGGCCCAGTGACAGAGCATAAATATTCCTGGTAACTGTGCCAGCCCTTGATGTTTTTTTAAACAGCCCTCACCTACTTTTATCTCATCTCTTCTGTTTCAAGCATTTACACTCAAGTTGGGCACATAACAATACTTTAGACTGCCCCTCACCGGACTGGTGCCTTCGTTCTCAGATCCATTTCTGATCCAACCATACATAGGCAACCCTGCTGTCACTAGTGGCACTTCCAGATAGGAATAATCTTGCCTTTCAAGGGATACACACCACACAGTATCCTTTTGTAACATTATTTTACACTTCATATATTTAAAATTGGGAGGTTTTTTTTTTAAAGAGTAAAGGTGAAGGCACCAACTCGGAAACCCATCCTACCTTTGTAAGGGATCTCTCTTGATTCTACCAAAGGATCACATATTATTGATAAACAATCACATCTCTGCCATGGAATGGCAACAGTACTGCTGTGCCAAAGCCTTTAAAAGCTTCTTCCCAGTGTATAATTTCTTTATCCATGCTGTTCTAGAGAAAACAGCACTATGCAAAGTCACATTAATAAGAGGGTCTGGCACCACAGTAGGTGAAAGAACCAAAACAAACTCCTAGATAGTTTTCAATATACTGCAATCAAGTATATGTCTGAAAATACCAATAGAGAGAGTAAATGGAAAATAGAAGACGTAGTTTCCATTATCTTGTGTTCTACCATTTTATTGTTAAATCACTGTCTTCAATGGCCTAGGCAAATTAATAGAATAAAATTCTATTTTCAAACGGTGATGAACTGATTCTGGTCATAAGACACCCACTCAGGTGCTTGATCACCACCCTCTCCTATGGGATAGGGAGAAAGCATAAAGATAGAGATTAATGGATTGAGATAGTGGCAGCTAAAAGGCAAAGAAAACACTGTCTACAAGCCAAGCCAAAAAAAGAGTTCATTCACTATTTCCCCATCAGCAAGCAGACTTCTTGTAGGTACTTTTAACATTTTAGGTTCGATTAGTGGAGCAGCAACATGATACTATATGCAGTGTTCTTGTGATTAGTAACTAAAGGGTTGCAGCTGCAGTTATCTTCCATTGTGAAGTGGAATCAAATCATCCCTGCCATCTTAGAAATACCAAACATTTATGGAAAAATACAAATAAATTTTAAGTTTGATATTTCAGTGATGCCTGCATGAAGGCCAACATTTGCCACTGTTTGCACTCTATGTGATTACCTTAATATAACCTTACGGCATCATATATATGCCGTAAGCACTTGGGAGAGGAAAGAGAGAGGTCCTCTCTTTCGTACTTCTGCTAAGCATACTTTAATTTATTATCTTGTTTTCACTTCCAGAAGACTGTGTCTAGGAAAAAAAAAAAAAAAAATTAACTCAGTGCCTTCACGATCTTGGTATATCTGTTAACTATTTTATAGTGGGTACCTTGTGGGGGTTATTTGTTTGTTGGTTCATTTTTGGGGGTGTATATTTGGTTGGTTGGCTGGTTTTGGCTTTTCTGGAGTGGTTTGGTTTTGTTGTTGTTTGTTTTGCTATTTTTTCCTACCAAAAAAAACCTCAAGTTATGATTTCATGCCACTTCTCAGAGTTCAAAAACAAACATACATACTTTTATCTTCTAGAATACAAGTAAGGTAAGAGAAATACACTTAGAAGTCAACAGTCCTGTCATCAGCCAGTTTTGCAGATCCCAGGACAAGCCCCACATCAGGTGTCAGGCACAGCATTTTTCTTCCCCACAGCTTTTTTTAACATCAATCTTACATATGCACACACACATTGCATTTCTTGGTTCTCTCCCAAAGGTCTGCTGCTACGCACTAATAATGCCATAGCTGTATCTTGGTCATCAACTAAAATGCTATACAACTACATAAAATAGAATCTATAGTATCTTACTAAACTAGGAGAAGGGGGTTTATTACTCATAGCTAGGGATTGGTGTACTCCAGGGATCCAGACAGAACTTCAAAAACTATGGTGTTGGATTATGAGAAGTCTATTATAAACCAAACCCAACAGATTTCATTTACACCAAAGGCAGCAGAAAGTTTGAGAAAAATGATAGGTCCAGCCTAACAGTCAACTGTAACTGGCTCAGCTAAGGAGAGATTTCCACTTCTTGGCACAGTAACAAATCCTCAAGCAGAGAGGGGCTAGGGGTGAGATTTTTTCCTCTTTAAGTAACTTAATGAATGAAGTACTAATTAACATTATGGCATTGATAAATGGAGAGAGAGATTAGGGATGCACTCGATATTCAGGCCTTCCCAGATGGACCGTCAAAGCCACATTAATTCCTATCTCATTGGAGCATCTGCTTCTCCCATAATCCATTGCCCCTTGGTACAAACAACACAAACTGTTGTGACTCAATTCGATTTATATCAATCTAATTTCTTTTAATCCAATTTGTATTCCAATCTACTACCTTCTAATCACTTAAATCTTCAGCCTCCATCTGGTAAATTTTCTCTCAAAATTAACCGAGCAGATGCCTCTGCAATTGTCTTCCACAGTCAGGCTAATCATGCCCTCGCAGTGGCCTACAGAGCACACTGAATAGGTACGTGACTTACAGCATTGCCCTTCTTATTACAAACATGGTGATGCAGGAAGGCCATTTTGTCTGTCATTAATTGGTTAATTTGCATAACACTGCCAGGGAAAGATGCCTGGGAAACAAAAGCCAAGGGTAAAAAGCTTCAAGGAGGCAGCATGACATACTCATCATTTGTCATGTGGCCATTACACTTTGAACCATCCATTCTTTGAGGTAACAGATATGAAAACAGATTACAGCTAAATACATAACAAACATCTATGTGCAATATTGGAGTACATTATTTTGGCCATTGCTGCCATTGAACTTTCACAGAACAGGAGGATGCCCAAACAAAATTCTGAGGAAAAAAAGGCCAGTACTGAGAAAATCACAAAGCATACTGTTTTGCCAGACCCCAAAGCATGCAACCCTTTCTCTCTCAAGGAAATTAACTTTTACACAGCTACAAGTATATATCCAAGTAGAGCCAGACTTTGTGACTACTAATGAACTAGAGTCCAAGTTTTCTGCAAAACTGCCCCTGAGACTACAAGTGCCACAAGCTGTGCAATATACCATTAGTAGAATAAGGAGGGTGAAAGAAGTTTAAATTTGAGGCTCACCTTCTCAGCCATGGACTGCTAAAAGTTTTGAATGCAAGAGGTAGAAATATTGTTGGCACTCCCTTACAACTAGTTACCACGAGTACTATGTTGATGTTTCCTTTGATCAGTGCTATATCATCTCCAGAAAGCTAAAGGTGGGTTCAGCAAAAAGTCTGTATCATTATTCAAATGTTGACATGATCACTGACCATTGAAGTTATAGATACAATTTTTTTCAAACCCATTATTCAGAATCCTAGGAGAACAGAAATGAAAGTATTGAATGTACCACTTATATCTCAAGCAACGTTAAGCGAAATGGAACTATGAAAACACAACAGGTACTTAATAATGAGGAAAGCACAGGCAGGGCCAGTGAAGGGATCATAAGGATAACCTCTTCATCACCAATGATCAAGAGAAATAGGAGGAAAGAAAGTTTCAACTCAGTGCCTTGCATCAAGAACTACATTGCTGTTGGCCCAGAGCCACTTATATAAGGACAGCTATTAAGTCTACAGATTCAGAGGGAGGCTTTGTACCCTTCTGTTGTTACAGCTTCTGTATAAAATACGTAGTTCCACATTTCCCAGAAGAATGTAAATCAAGCTATCACGTAAGGGCCAGCCTCCAACCTTCATCTTAAAAAAAAATAAATAATCCCACACACCGAAAAAACCCAAACCATAACAACTTGTGTCATCCAAAATTTTAGTAGTTGTAAGATGAGCTTACCAGTATGATTTGCTGGGAGTTTCCTACTGTTTCCTCCCCACCCTCAATCTTTAATATGTATCCCTGATTAAGAGGTTTTGCTTTACAGCTAATAGGTAGCTAGTAAATTTTTCATGACCTGAGGATAACAAACAGGATAAATACAAGGGATTCAAGCCATAAGATGCTAGAGGAGGAAAGGGAGAGTGTGTCTGGTTAAGGAGGGGTGGAGCGGGCAGTCTTTCTTCCCTACCCACAAGCTGTCAAGTCCTTCTGTGCACACCTCCTCTCTCATCCCTGCTAAAAACCTTCCTCTCTGAGCCTGCCATGACAGGTGGCCCAGATTTTCACTTAGAAAATCTGGCCACCCTATGTTTGCAACACCTCCCCACTTAGTATCATCTGTGAATTTAATTAGCATGCAGTTTACCCACTCGTTCCGATTATTAACGAAGATGTTAAACAAGACACAACTCAAATAAAAAGATCCCTGTGGCAAACTAGTTGATGCATCATTTCTGCAAATCACTTTATTGTTATCTGTTGTAGCCCTTTGTTTACAGCTGTCAGCTAATGGTTCATCTATATGACAGTACGGATATCTAAGAAAGTTTGCCCTTTTTTCCAGACACAAAGTTGACATATACTGTATACAGAAGAATTACACTGAACTGTCCCCATCTCCAGAGTCCTAGTTCTCATCTACTGCATACATGGTTTCATTGCACTAGAATATCTAGCCTCTTGCTTCTCTTGTCTCATCTGCCTCTCCTCAGCAGTACACAAAGAATCATTACCAAATGCTGGTCAGAAAAAAAACCAAAAAGCATCATTTGTGATTATTTCTATTATGTCATAACATAAAAACCAGTCCATACAAATCCGGCAGAGGGAAACAGAAAAAGCAATATTGTATTAAATCTGATGTATTTAAGAGTTCTACAAATTTGGGTTGAAATGAGAGATTAGCAGCAGTGGGAAATATGCAAGGAATATGAAGAAAAAGTTAATAGCTGTTTTCCCCTACATGAAAAGTAATACAAGAGCACTACTCCAAGTCAGTAGTTTAAATAAGAGCACTACAATTTTATTCATCCAATAAACAAAACTGCAATGCAGTGCCTGTGCACTGGTATTTAAGTTTTGAAATTAAAGTAAACCTGCGTTTCCTCAATAAAGCATATCACATTTTGGGAAAAGACAAGGATGCCACA
The DNA here is from genome assembly GCA_033816785.1 of Picus viridis. Lineage (NCBI taxonomy): Eukaryota > Metazoa > Chordata > Aves > Piciformes > Picidae > Picus > Picus viridis. The sequence goes on from CM066570.1 coordinate 4,944,363, forward strand.
AGAGAATCTGCCACACAGAGGAATTACAATCCAAGGAAACTTTACAAAGCTTACAGATTTATATCTGTGTGTAAATATAGTGGTTTCTAAATAATACGGACACATGGATACATGCACAGCTTTACTCATAAACCAAACTAAACATAGCTCAAAACATTAAGCAGAGTCCTCTTTGCATAGCAAAAATGTTATAAGAAAAAAGTGAACATTTAAATGCCCAAAGCCAAATGCAAATCCTCTAAAACAGGTGGCCGTACATACCACAAGTTATAAAATATTTCTCTGACCTTATCTATGGAGTATTTATGTTTCTTCAAGTTGTTTCTTTAGAAACACAAAAATTTACCTCAAAGCAGTTTCAGTGACTAAATATTTTAAAGCCTCCCTATGCCTGCTTCAAATTACCAACGGGACAGCTCTGGAGCTTTCCTTCTGACTGCACAGTCACACACACCATAAAACAAGGCATTCTGATCTTCTCAGGTAATGCATGAATAACTAAAAAAGCAAAACAGACTTCTCCCCATAATCAAAGTTATAGTCTGACAGAGTGTAAACAGCCTAAGCAGAGGCTCAAATAAATTTCCATCTATAAGTTCACTTTGTACTGAAGCGAAATAGAAACTCATCTCTTAAGCAGAGATACACAACCTCCTCTTGCTTGACCAGCAGCCCTCTCTCCCGCTTCACAGCGATTCTCCACACCATGCTATCAAACTACTTGTTCTTACAAACAGATGAAGAGGAACAGAATCTACTTGGAAGACACATTTTAAGCAATACAGTAGTAAACAGAAACCTATGAGAGGGGAGAGAACACAGTATTATGAGAAAGCTTCAAAAAATAATGGAAACAGTAATTTTTCACACTACAACAACTCCTAAATTACTTTGTTCTCATATAGATCTATACTAAATACCATTGCTGTATCTGTGCAATTGGAAAACTTTCATCCAGATTTTATAAAGCAAAGTTCAATTTCACAATAAAAGGCATCTGTACACTCTTGGCTGAACAAACTAATAGTTGGTTTTTTTCTTTTACCCACTTAGAAAGCACAAGACTGCATATTTACCCACACGACTTGCATTATCAGCAAATAAGTGAGCATAGGAATGAGTTTAATTGTTATGTGACTCAAGACTTGGTAGAAGTATATTCTTAAATTTATTATTTTTTCTTCTGAGTAGTCATGTCAATAACTCTTTCCTCTGAAATAAGGTCTGAACAGATCTCAGTTCAGATAACACACACATATAGGCTTGATAGCAGAGAAAGAACTCAGCTCCACAGATTCATACCATCCTACCAGCTTTTAAAGCCAGTATAAATAAAATAAACCATTAGTATGAGCCTCTCCAGTGACTACAGAAGCAACCTGACCGCCTTAGATCACACACCTAATTATATAGACTTTCTGAGGTGAGACCCCACCTGGAGTACTGCGTCCAGTTCTGGAGCCCCTATTACAGGAGGGATGTGGATGCGCTGGAGCGTGTCCAGAGAAGGGCCACGAGGATGATCAGAGGGCTGGAGCACCTCTCCTGTGAGGACAGACTGAAGGAGTTGGGGCTGTTCAGTCTGGAGAAGAGAAGGCTCTGAGGTGACCTCATTGTGGCCTTCCAGTATCTGAAGGGGGCCTACAGGAAGGCTGGGGAGGGACTTCTCAGGATCTCAGGTAGTGATAGGACTAGGGAACGGAATGAAGCTGGAAATGGGAAGATTCAGGCTAGATGTGAGGAAGAAGTTCTTCACCATGAGAGTGGTGAAGCCCTGGAATGGGTTATCCAGGGAGGTGGTTGAGGCCCCGTCCCTGGAGGTGTTTAAGACCAGGCTGGACGAGGCTCTGGCCAGCGTGATCTAGTGCAGGGTGTCCCTGCCCATGGCAGGGGGGTTGGAACTAGATGATCCTTGTGGTCCCTTCCAACCCTGACTGATTCTATGATTCTATGATTCTATGATTGAATCTACAGTCAGTGACATACAAACACAAATTTCTTCCTTTGTTTCCAGATAATGCCAACTGCCCCTTAGTTTCAGAATTCAAGAGAGTATGATCTATTTCAAATCTGAAAAGGCATTCTTACTTCCACTGACTGAAAGCTATCATACTTCCATAGAGTTTGTATTTAATAATTAATATTTTTTAAAAAGGCAAACAGCCAGTGGTGACCTATGCCATACCCTAGAGACTTCCGCTCTCCATTGCTACACACTAGCTAACTCAGCTCAACCTGGAAATAGCACAGATATTCACAAAAAGAAGGGAGGCAATCTAACTTTTAACCAGAGTCAAAGAACCTATGAAGCATCAATGCCACATCTGCTAACTCCTCTACACCAAAGAAACACTTGATGTTAATGCAAAGTGTATGCAGGTGGCAGAGGTCACTAAGGGACAGAATAAAGGAAAGAGAGGGTCAAGTTATCTGGAATGCATCCACAGGACACAAACATCTTTTAAATCGGTTTTTATAATAGCTCTGCCTGTATTGATTTAATAATATCCTCATGCTACAAATTTACTCAGCACATGATGAAGAACTACACCACAGATTGAGTTGTGAAACCAGGTCATGTCTCTTTTCCATATACAAGGTAAGAAGAGATTGAAGGCTTTCTAGACAGAACATATTCCAAGCGCTTTATGAGACTCGTTTCAGATGAAAAGGCAAACACCTGTCACTCAAGCATCAAGTCTTTCAGTTACAAGTCTGCATAAAATAACATGAACACTACAAAAGCAAAATTCAGCTTTTAAATCGAAGTGACTAAAATGCCTGTGTACATGACATCTAGCATACTAGATCTTATACCCTTAAGCCTATATTGGCATATACATAAATCTGAAAGGGAATGAAGAGAGAACACTCCCCTGTGAAACTCTGGTTGCATCACATTGGGCAGTACAACAGAGAATCAGACCTCTGAAGTCAAGTATTTCCTGTAAATAACACAAACATGAGGAAGTATGTACAACCATTTTCACAAACATACATAAGAAAATAGGCAATGCTCACTTAACACCAGGATCACACTGCCCACTGGTAACTGTCTAGCCTCTTTGACAGTTGTAACGCACTAGACCAAAAAAAAAGTTTCTGGTATATGATTAATTGTCACTGACTACTCGTTCTGCCATTTCACTCCCTCCTCCAGAATGGTAAGAACACACCCTATGTGATCTGGTATAGATGATCCTGCTCTGTCAGGGGGTTGGACTAGATAATCTTTTGCGGTCCCTTCCAGCCCCTAACATTCCGTGATTCTGTGAACGATTTCATCAGGGCAGAAACAAACAAGAGTCATTTTAAGTGCTACAGTCAGGATGTATGTTTAGGGCTAAGAAAGCCCAAAGTTAAAACAGTTGAAAGTTACGAATGACCCTAGAAAGGAAGTTACTTAGTATTCATGTTGACAGAAAAGGAGAAAGGATTAATCATGCAGAATTAGCATTTTCATTGAGGAGCTTGACTGAGTCTTGTGTTCTAGCTTGAGAGGAACAGGACTGCTTCACACCAGCATTTTACATCTCTCATTTATCGAAACATTGCAGCTTGCTTCAAACTGTCATTAACCAATGAATAATGAAAGACTTTTTTTACTTTTAGTTCAGAATAATCATGCAGCTCCCTTGCCTCAATGTGTGTTCTGACTTTTTTTTTCTTCTTTTAATTCACGTGGGAAAGAAATTTTAATTAGATTTCAATTCTATTGGGGGAAAAAAATGGTCTCTGCTGAAAAGGCATCACCTAGTATTTTCACCTCACAGTTACAGTATTAGTGACACTGTGCAGCTGTGCATTATTATCTCTCTTGAACTGTCACATGTATGTCAATTTCATATGCTCCACAAATCACTGGTTAAAATGTACGAAAATCAGCACTCCAGTTACCTGGCACAAAGAAAAATAGTGTAAAAATCTAAACAACTACAGTACATAGATGTTACAGTTCCTATTATAAACTAAAAATACAAAATACTGTTTGCCAGTAATATACTAATGTATTCATGCAGTTGGTTTAGAATCACTTGCAAGTTTGTAACAAAAATTATTAAAGTCTCTCCACTGACTCTTCCCTTTCTATACCCTCCACTAAACTTCTTCCTTCATACATTATGAAGTACTAGATTTGACTTGTAAATTACAGATATAAAAATGCTGGGTTTTCCCCACAGTGAGTGGCACATTAATTAGCACAGCATATAGAGCTACCCAGAGTCAGTTCATTTCAACATTTCAGCCCTGTAAAGCTTGCCCCACCACGTGAGAGTGGAAAACAACAAACCTGATGCAGTTGTACAAAGCTGCACATGGACAACAAAGTTCCCTTGGAAGCAGGCGCACCCGATCAGCATAAAGTATAAGCACACACTTTGATTAAGCTTTCCATATTTTATTTGTGTAGCTACAGATGGTCTTCACAGCCAGAAAATCATTCAACCTTAATTGGGGGGGCAGAAAGGGAAAGGAAAAACCCAACCAAAATAAGCCAAATCCCCTCATTTTTCTGACTCAAAATAATTATAACAAACCTAACCAACACTTGGGAAATCCTTTCTCCTGTTTCTCTTACTGTTAGCAGCCCTTTTCATGATCTGCATCTTCCTCAGTGTCTATTCAGCCTAATAATCATTAGAGAGCAACACAAAATAGTTCTAACTATCAAATTACTAAAGTAATGTTTTATGATCCAATGGATTTGTCTTCACATAGCCAGCTGAGAATGATGACAAATCAGCATGTTTTCTTTCATGATCTATTACGCATTTTCACCTGTCAGCTACAGAGGGATCTGTAGCTTTGTTCAGTCCACTTTAAAATTACTTAAATGGCAGGTCTTTTCCACTGTCTTACCAGAAAGAACATTCCACACAGAATAAAAGAATAAAATGTTGTATATACAATGGCAGTGCCCTATATCCACTTGAGCCATATTCTGTTACACTTCTGAAAGACTTGCAATCATTACAACTCTTCATTACAAAGACTTAACTATGTATTTCCATGCCTTCCTAGGTTAACCTCCAATTCTAAGTTTCAAGATTGAGTTCAATTAGTTGCAACACCACACCATGTCTTTCGTAAGATACATACTTTCCATTTTAACCCTCATCTTAATTTTGCCATAAAAGATCAAGAAATATGTAAAAGATGAGAAAACCATATGAAATTCATAACAGTACTAGTCCATTGATTCATTTTTTTTTAAATCTCCTCTGATGTATTCCTTTTCAATTGCTTGGAAAACTTCTTCCAGCTTCTCACTAATTGCTTGTCATTATCTTTGAGCTCTATTTTGCTAACACGTTTTTAAATCAAGAGACCTCAAACTGCACTTCAGAAAGGTAAATTCACCCCACCTGCCGAAAACTGGCACATGATTTATGTTCAGTTGAAGTTTCAGCTTCACTTTGCTACCTTGTAAAGCTGATGTAATAGCCTGATAATTCCTAAAAATGCAATGCTCACCTAAGCCACACCACTGATCTCTTGAGTATCCCGCCTTGCAGCAGCTAACATGCATCTGCTAAACTTAGGTAGCACACATTCTACTAAAAGTAAGAACAAAGATGCCTTTCAGAAGTTTTCAGAAGTCTCTGGCAATCATCTTATTCCTTGATGCATATGATTTGATTATTGAACTTTTGTGGATTACAACCCATTTTCTTAGCTCTATTGCTAACTTTGAGATCCTTTTGTATTAGTAAAAGTGTAACTTCACACAATTCAGATCTAAAAGCCTAAATCATCGTCATTTTCTTGCTTATTTTACTGTAAAATTCTCAAAGATTATTTTTAACAAGAACATTTTCATGCAGATTGAATTCACATATCTAATATTAGTATTATTCTTCCTGTTGCAGCTACCTAAAAAAAGTGATACTATCACAGCCTGAAAGGCTACATTAAAATAGAACAGGTAAATTATGCCCTAAAATTTGTTGCATAACAAACAACAAGAAAAAAATCAACAACAAAAAGGCAGTTACTGAGAAACATAAGTTGAATTTTCTTCCGTTTCCTGTTTTAGAAAGTAAACCTTCCTTGAACATGACATTACTGGTTGATAGTAGTCTGAACATGAGCCAGCAGTGTGCCCAGGTGGCCAAGAAGGCCAAGGGCATCCTGGCCTCTATCAGGAACAGTGTGGCCAGCAGGAGGAGGGAAATCATTCTGCTCCTGTACTCAGCACTGGTTAGGCCACACCTTGAGTCCTGTGTCCAGTTCTGGGCCCCTCAGTTTAGTGAGTTGCTGGAATGTGTCCAGAGAAGGGCAACAAAGCTGGGGAGGGGTTTGGAGCACTACCTGAAGGGAGGTTGTAGACAGGTGGGAGTTGCTCTCTTCTCCCAGGTAACCAGCACCAGAACATGAGGGCACAGTCTCAAGCTGTGCCAGGGGAGGTTTAGGCTGGATGTTAGGAAGAAATTCTTCACAGAAAGAGAGATTGGCCATTGGAATGGGCTGCCCAGGGAGGTGGTGGAGTCACCATCACTGGAGGTGTTTAGGAAGGGACTGGATGGGGTGCTTGGCGCCATGGTTTAGTTGATTAGATAGTGTTGGATGATAGGTTGGACTCGATCTCAAAGGTCTTTTCCAACCTGGTTTATTCTACTCTATATATTCTTTTGGTTTCAAGTTCTCCCTGGAGGTGTTTTCAAACTCAATCTGGCATTAGACACTGTTTCCATTAATTTTATTTTTATTCAAGTAAGATGGACATTTCCTCAAAAAGTGTGAAATAGATTAGCACCAAAATTTTACATTTGTTATACAGCACCATATGCATCATACTCAGATTTGCTCTCCTATGGATCAAAAGTAACAAGAAATTTTGTCACTTTGAGACAGGGTATCATATGTAAGAACAGCTATGCAGTGGGAGCTATAAAAACAGTATTCTCTATTTCTGTCACCCCTTTGTTCTTGCTGTGGATGACAATATATTTGTCTGGATTCTATGCTGACTGAATTCTTCCCAAGCCGAGTTCATTTTGTCAGGATACATATGCCACTCCAGCACCTATGTACAATCATGTGTGCTCCTACACACACAACATATGAGTTCAACTGCAGACTGTCATCATTATGCTACAGAGCAGATATTTCACTCGCCCCTTACCTCTATTTTTCTTTTTTGAAAACACAGATACTGGCACAACTCCATTATGAAACATTTGGAGATGTGCTGACAAAAGCCCCATGTAACAAGTAGTATTGTTAGCTTACTGAGGTGTCTTTCTGACCTATACCCTGCATGCACAGATGGCTTACAAGAATGTGTGGCAAATAGCACTCTTCCTGCTATGCCCCTGCATATTCATAGGTAAGATTTACCTGCAAGTTCTTCATCTGGTCTGTTTGAGCTATGCCCTCTGTCCTCCTGGAATGCCTGGAAACTCCAGGTTTCTAAAGTCACTAAGAAATACATTCACTTTGCCAGGAATTGTTTCTTATGTTACTCTAGTCATAAAATTAAACTGTTTCATAATGTCAAACTAATTTTGCATATATTACATGGAACTTTCCAGAGTACTAGGTTTTATTATTATAACACCTTAACCAACGTATGCCTTTGCAAATTTGGAAAATGCACACAACATTATTCATTATGCTTATGTGTGCACAAAACCAAATATTTCCTCTCTGGATTAACATGATTTTCTGTTTCCCAAAATGCCAAAAGAAAAACAGTTTGCATCAACAAATATATTACTACATAGTAAGTCTGGAAGGATATTGATAATATTCAGGCATCAGACAAAGACATGTAGGCTGATAGCAGAAATTAAGATCCATGATGTTTTAAACAAACTTAGCTTTCCATTAGGTCTGTGCATTATATATTTATATCCTCCACAGTCTACGGGGATAACACAACAACTTTCATCACAGAATAACCGAGACACTGTCAGCATCACCAATTGTCTTATTTATTGATACAGTTACTCTGCAAAGACTAGTTCTTTCCTTGTATTTGAATCACTTCTGAAGTTTAACAATTGATTTCAATAGTAACCAAACATCATCACTTCACTTTGTATTGCAGCTTGGTAAGAAGTGAGAAATCTAAAATACTTTCCACACTTTGCCAGAGAAGACTTCAGACAAGGTCTTTGCTGTATGCTGCAAAATGAGTGTAGGAAATACTAGAAGGACCAACAAAACTAGCACTAAGGAAGTATTTGTAGGAACTCCAGAATTTCTATCTACTTACAGGACTACACATTGTGCTCCTATCAACTTTTGAACAGTCAAATGCTGCTTTACTGCCTGGATGCTCTCTCTCAAATAAAAACAGTCACCTAATTAAACTTCAAGCATCCTTGACACTAAAGAAGCTGTTTTAAAAAAAGATAAATAAATAGAACCTGTTGTCATCAGAGATGACCCCTTAAAGACAAATAAAGATCAAATGATGTTATGCACTGAAAGACTACTTTTCTAATTAGGGCTTCTTTCAATACTCCTCCTGAGTCCTAGCACAACTTCTCCCAGGCACTCAGTAACTGCAATCATCAAGAGTACAGATAAATACTTTTTTCACATCTATATACTTTTTGCCTGTTTTAGCCCTTCTCTTGTAACTTACTCAATGCAGGAATGTGTGCAGAATGTCTCACTGACATCACCACAGCACTGTCCTCAGCGTAGCAGGTTTTAAGCATATTGCTGTTCAAATCTGGGAGCTTCAGTTTGGTTTGAATTGGGTTGTAATTTCTGTAGTAAACAAGCAGTAATGCACTTGCTCCTTTAGATTCCATTTAGTTGATAAGATGGTGTTGGGTGATAGGTTGGACTTGATAATCTCAAAGGTCTTTTTCAACCTGGTTAATTCTATTCTACATATTGTTCTACCATATTCCATTCAATGTTAGGAAAAGTATTGCTCATTTGATGAATCCCTTCATAGCACGGTGAATCATTTGACAGAATGCTATAACCAACAGAAAGCTGGCAAACTAGTTCAAATACATCAAATAAGATGCTGTTTCTCATTAAAACTCAAGATTAGATATTTGCTAAAATCAACTGTCACCAGCTCTTAGACTAGATAATGAAGTTAATGAAGGAAGGCTCACACCTATAGTCATAACAAGATCTGTATTTAACACAAGATATCTCTCATAAAGCACTCTCTCCCTCTTTCTCCCCACAGCAGGTCTAGATTTCTGCACTTCTCAGTAGCTGTACAGCTCCCAGTCTGTTCCCCCAACATTATTATCAAGCTTTTCTTTGAAACCTACTTCAGGCAAGATATCCTCACTACCAAAATACACGGTGATTTGTCAAACTTGACCCACTTCCTTAAAGGCTTCTGTGCATCTGAGATGATGTATTAGGTATGTAAAGCTTCTCCTGGAGCCCACTCCATTACTATTAACCAATATTGTTTTATAATTGGATGAAATAATTTTTAGCTGAAAAACTACTTTTAATCTCTATCCTCTCCTACAATGCCCCAACAGAAAATGCCCAGCTTTCATTATAGCTGAGATATTAGCACACGGTGTTTCTGTAGAAAAGTATTTTACGCATTATCTTCACATCTACAATGACAGCAAGTAGAACTAATTCTCCAGAGAACAGCTTGGTGAATCCAGGCTTTCACTTCTTGACTTGGATGCGTAAGTGATAAATGAGGAAGAAACTGCTTTCAAGAATCAACAAACAAGGACTAGGAAAAGGTGAGTGTTGTAATGGTCAAGCGGGAACAATTGGCTTGCAGTTCAGTGACAGTTTCAGCCAGTTTCATTCACTGATTGCCTCAAGGAATTTCAGCTGCTGCTGCACCTACAAGATCAATGCTGCTAATTGTGAGGAAAATTATTCAGGACAGCTCAGAGCCTCCTATTAATGATGCCTGCCAGAAGAAAGTCCGTTTATCAGCTATCCTAAAGGTTAACATCAATATCAAATGCAACCACCTCAAATGATTATATCGCTAACTTGCAGGCAAAAGCACTACAGCTGGTGCTAAACATTTCACAAGTGCCTGCATTTTAAAGCAAATTTGGTGCCCTGCTCAACAGCTACCAAGCCCATTAAATACTCTTTCATTTGACTGTAGCAAAAAAACCAAAACACCCCATGTCTATAAAGATTCCTTCAGTTCTGTCAGTATTCTTTAACAACACTGGGCAAGAGAACTGATCTACAGCTAGATATCAGCTAACACTACAGGAAATGGTTTGCTGGAACTGTTTTGTTACTTCTACTCAGAAAGACTTCAACAAGCAAAGATCAAATACACGTTGGTTAAAAAAAAACAAACATACAAACAAACAAACAGCTGGCTAAGTTCACGAAAGAAGTTAACTGCAAAGATAGCACCTCAGAAAATCAGTAAGTCACAGACACTTAGAAGCTGGGAATTACTTACAAAATTCTTGCCCCACTATTTCCTTTTCAAAAATGCATCATTTCTCCACCAGGAGACAAAAGACAAGGAACAGCTTGGTGTGACCCAAGCACACCTTCATGATTTAAAAATAAACCAATCATATATAGTAATGGCTGATAACTTTCATTCCTTTGAATTTATAGCATACAGCAATCATCTATAAAGGAAATGTACACCACATGTCAGACCAAAGTATTAGTATAATACTCTAGCTATATATATTTATATAGCTAGAATGAAATTCTTTTATAATGACACATGGTATTAATGGTTTTCAGCACCTTACAGTTTTAAAGATCATACTGTTTGTTAGAGCAACAGTTTTGTCATTCCTTATTTGGAAACACTTCTTCAATGACTGCTCACTTTCATATTGGATCAAATCAAACCAGAACTCTCTGTAACATTTTTATATGACTAAATTAGAACACCTATATTACAACAGCTCATTTAATAGGTACAATTACATATGTGAATGTGTATATGTATAAGCATTTAATAAAACAAATTTCAACAACTGCTCCAGTTTGCAAGTCTAAAATACCTTAAAACCTGCTTCAAGCCTTTTCAGCAAAGATGTATTTGAAATACAAATCAAGGTGGTCTGCCTCACTACAGAACCACAGCTCATAGGATAAGAAAGGAAGGGAAGGAAGAAATCAGAAGCACCAGGCATGTTTCTTAAATTTTTGATACCTGCTCGATCCCTGCCTGCAAAGTTAATGTGTTCTGATAAGATCACAAATCCTGTTGAAGGTTACACAGTCACATGCACCTCCTCCTACCCTTACTAACTTAACAATTACACAAGTCAGCATTCAAGAGACCTTCAATTAGGGGAAGAAAAAAGGCATTTTTTAAACAAATCCCAGAGAAGACTGGAATTACCTGCATCGTCCCTTCAAAAGCAATTATTCACTGACTGAAGTAGCAAGATCTGCCCCTAAGCATATAAAAATTAAGTATCAGAACAAATACCACATGGCTTGCCAGCACAGCAGTCTGTCATGTCTGTCTGTCCACAGAATGTAACTTACTCTGACTGCCAGTAACTGTGAAACTACTATAAAAGCATAAAGACAAAAGAAGAATAGTATACAATTAGAATGGTACAGCAAGCTACATTTATGAGCAGCATAAAAAAAAAAAAGTGTTTAGAACAACTAGACAGAATGATTTCCTGATCACCAGTTCACTTTCCTTCTGTACGTCTAAGTGTGATGTCTTCATTAGTAAATCCTCTGTGTAAAGTTAATCCCTTTTAGCTACTTAAGGCTTAGAACAGCTCACGTCTCCCATTCCTGCCAATAAATTCTTCACGTGATACAGCAAAGACTACATGAGATGCATTTTAATAAAAGTGCACATCTGAGAAAGTTTACCACAAAATTCTATCCATCCACTATCACTAGAAATCCTAGCAACTAGCTAGCATGATGGTTCACAACGTGCTTTTCTGTAGAGTATGACCACTGGAGTAAAGAGGGTTTTCATTTCCCCTCCCGTGCTCTCCATTATTGTTCACCCAGACATCTGTTATTAGACTAGAATAAACCAGGTTGGAAAAGACCTTTGAGATCATGGAGTCCAACCTATCATCCAACACTATCTAATCAAATAAACTATGGCAACAATCACCCCATCCAGTCTCTTCTTAAACACCTCCAGTGATGGTGACTTCACCACCTCCCTGGGCAGCACATTCCAATGGCCAATCACCCTTTCTATGAAGAACTTCTTCCTAACATCCAGCCTAAACCTCCCCTGGTGCAGCTTGAGACTGTGTCCTCTTGTTCTGGTGCTGGCTGCCTGGGAGAAGAGACCAACCCCCTCCTGGCTACAACCTCCCTTCAGGTAGCTGTAGACTGACCTGAATGCAATCATAGAAGCACAAGTCCACCAGAGGCTACTGCTTTCCCCTGCATAGCTGTGCTGGTCAGAGAGTTGGTAGGAGTGATTCTTCATGGGTGAGGAGGCAATGCGTCCTTCTGTATCGCAGATGCCTGAGCTCCTGGGGAGAAGTCTCCCCTTTCATAGTACAGTGGTCCAGCCCCTGTCCCCACATGTGTGGCTGACACATGCAGGGAGAGGTGCCAAATCCCCCTCCATGTATGTAACAGTGAAGTTTACCACATGTGTGTCTGCTGGATTGGGGGGAGGAGGAGGGGGGGGGGGGGGGATAGGCACAGGCACCAGTAGAGGTCATTTACTAAAGTCCCAGCTGTTTCCCAACTAGCCTCACATGCTTTCCTAATCAGCCTTGCCAGTTCCTTACCTTGGAGCAGCATGTTCTGCCCATGCAGCGGAGAATATCTGCAAGCCAACAACAGACCATTTCCCAATTGACCCATTCTAATGCACACCACCTTAACCTGTTCTAATACAGGCCTTTCAATGAATAAGTGCAAGCAGAGTAGAGATTTATCTTCTTTTATTTGGCATTTTGAATGCTGGTTTTAAGAGACAGAGATTCTTAAACACTTCGGTTTGGTACATTACTGTATATTAGCATCCAGCAAGGCTACATGCTTCACTCTTGTGCCTAGAAACAGAAGTCCAGTTTTGCTACAAAATGTCAAGTGTTGCAGGCCTGAAGTCTCAATATAAATAAATACATATTCAGGGCATTTTTGTTTATGTATTGTTAAGCCTGTGGCCCAAAAAATTCTTTGCCTTGCCTATGTAACAGCTCTCTCAATTGCAATTAAGATTTATTATACATAAACTCCATTCCATATTCTACAACTATGTCTGTCTTCTCATTTAGATGTGCAAGTACAAAATTGCATATCAAGTTATAAATTTTGGGCTGGAAATAGTTATCTTTTAATGCTTGAAAGCAAGCATATACTTATAACTTACATAGTTATATATAACATATGCTTGGCTATACCTAGGCTGAGATGAAACAGCAGAATGATTTTATTTCATTAATCCTTCCTACTATCAGCTGGACTTTTGCAGTTTCTACTGCAAGGCTAGTCCAACTGTTCAGACTACTTGAAAGATTAACTACAAATACAGACTGTAAGGTACACCATGAATCTCTTTACAAATGCAACCAAATGTTAAAACTCTATGGCACAGGAAATCGGCTACTGTTCCACCTCTTTCCCTTACTACCTTTATTAGCTATTTATATAATGAAAGAATATATCTCAATATACTGAATTCAGTCACACTGAACTTCTTAAAACAGACTTCTTTCTTACCTCCAAGCATCTCACTGAAGTGAGCAATAAGTGCCAGATGGCAGGAGCATTGTGTTTAAACACTATTTCTCTAAAAGTTCCAAATACTTGGTTTATCAAAAAAGACAGGCATGCTGCCAGACAGTTAGCCAAATCTATCATCATCTCTATCATTCTGTCAAGCACATGTAATGATACTGAGGATGAAGGGGAACAAGAACTAGTGAAATTTACATTAGGTATACATTCTGTGAGCACTCAAGCACTTTAGTAAACTGATTTCCTACACCGCTTTTGTCGTATTTGCTGGCATGAGCAAGGCCTGCAAACAGCCTTACAAAGCCAAAGCTCTTCCATTACTAGAAAAGAAAAGACAAACCCAGTGAGACATACTTTTAAAATATCATAGAATCATAGAATCAGTCAGGGTTGGAAGGGACCACAAGGATCATCTAGTTCCAACCCCTGCCATGGGCAGGGACACCCTACACTAGATCACGCTGGCCAGAGCCTCGTCCAGCCTGGTCTTAAACACCTCCAGGGACGGGGCCTCAACCACCTCCCTGGACAACCCATTCCAGGGCTTCACCACTCTCATGGTGAAGAACTTCTTCCTCACATCCAGCCTGAATCTCCCCATTTCCAGCTTCATTCCGTTCCCCCTAGTCCTATCACTACCTGAGATCCTGAGAAGTCCCTCCCCAGCCTTCCTGTAGGCCCCCTTCAGATACTGGAAGGCCACAATGAGGTCACCTGGGAGCCTTCTCTTCTCCAGACTGAACAGCCCCAACTCCTTCAGTCTGTCCTCACAGGAGAGGTGCTCCAGCCCAGCCCTCTGCTCATCCTCGTGGCCCTTCTCTGGACACGCTCCAGCACGTCCACATCCCTCCTGTAACAGGGGCTCCAGAACTGGACGCAGTACTCCAGGTGGGGTCTCACCAGAGCTGAGTAGAGGGGGAGAAGCACCTCCCTTGACCTGCTGGCCACACTTCTCCTGATGCAGCCCAGGATCTGATTGGCTTTCCGGGCTGCAAGCGCACATTGAGAGCTCATGCTGAGCTTCTCATCCACCAGCACCCCCAAGTCTCTCTCCTCAGGGCTGCTCTCCAGCCAGTCCCTGCCCAGCCTGGATTTGTGCCTGGGATTGCCTCGACCCAGATGCAGGACCCTGCACTTGGTCTTGTTCAAGCTCATGAGGTTGGCTTGTGCCCACCTCTCCAGCCTGTCCAGGTCCCTCTGGATGGCATCCCTTCCCTCCAGCGTGTCCACTGCACCACACAGCTTGGTGTCATCAGCAAACTTGCTGAGGGTGCACTCGATGCCACTGTCCATGTCACCCACAAAGATGTTGAACAAGACAGGTCCCAGGACTGATCCCTGAGGGACTCCGCTTGTCACTGGCCTCCACTGGGACATGGACCCGTTGACAGCCACTCTTTGGGTGCGGCCATCAAGCCAGTTCCTTATCCATCTAGTGGTCCATCCATCAAACCCATGTGTCGCCAGCTTGGAGACCAGGAGGTGGTGCGGGACAGTGTCGAAGGCTTTGCTCAAGTCCAGGTAAACGACATCAGTTGCTCGCCCCTCATCTGTTAATGCTGTCACCTGCTCATAGAAGGCCACAAGGTTTGTCAGGCGGGATTTGCCCTTGGCAAAGCCATGCTGACTACTCCCAATCACCTCTTCACTGTTCTTCTGAGTCATTAGTGCCTCCAGGAGGATCTGCTCCATGATCTTTCCGGGCACAGAGGTGAGACTGACTGGCCTGTAGTTCCCCGGTTCATAATATATGCTACTGAAGCTACATCAGTATTTTTACTGATATTGATACAGTTAGAAAGGAGCAAATGAAGGTAACAATACATCTGCCAGATGAGCACTGAATTTTCTCCTGTGTTTCTCTTACTTCTTTACACTGTTTTAGGCCAATCATTACTTACTGACACTGCCACTCTGATTTTTATTCTTTTCTCCTCCCCATACCCGCCCTGGATCTAGCTTCCCCCCCCCACAAAAAAAAAAAAAGTTGTTCACAGTATAAGCACTTATAAACCCTCCACCTAATTTCTTTCTTGGAGACATGGTAGAAAAACCCAAATACTGAAAATGTATCTACTTGTCCCAACACTCAGATACTATTAGAAAATATTTTAACACAGATATTCATACTTTTCCTCAAAGTAATTTAAGTAAATATCCTACAAGTAACTTTAAGGTCTGTTAGAAAAAGTTTTATTTGCCATTTAAAGCAAAACTAAATGCAAAAGTAATAAGCAATATCTATTTATAGCTCTCCAACACAGTCACACCAAGAATATGCAAGATACAGTCATTGGCAGATTTATTTCTTTGGCTTGCAATATCCAGTTAGGTTTTATTTATATCACATGCATATGCAACCAATTCCTACCAAGATATATTTTTATATATATATGTAAGCTTGAATATATGCAAGTAAACTACAATCTGAAAAACTTTTTGAACAGTCAACATAGAATATTAAAGAATCTGAGTATTTTTGCTCCTGCATAGCACTGTACTTTTCTGTCTCAATTACTCTATAGAAGTCTCACTTGCCAAGAACCTTGTTCAAAGTGCTCTGTCCTGACTACTCCAATTTATAAACTCTCTTCTTTTTAAATCAGACATAAGAATTACAACCCTCTGAGGCTTCTAAGTGAAGGAGGCTGGAAAAGAACTGTATTTAAACAGGAGATCACTAGCACTCATAACACTGCATGATGTGGTATTAGCAATTCATTAGGCACCATACCTCCAGATGACTCCATATTAAAACTAACCTTCTCTCCATTTTCTCTCCCTGGCTTAATATATCACATTCATTAGATGTGAGAACGCTCTCTGTTCAAAGTGTTAAACAAAAGTCAGAAGTAGTAGGAAATTAATTTCCAAAGAGACTGAGGAGAAAAAAACCCCACAATGGTATAGACACAACTATGACTGCATGAATATGTCTTCAGAAGTTTTAAACTTTCAGGAATCCAATTTCCTCTAAAAAATGACCCTAGAATTCTTTCTCCCAACACTTCCAATCTTGAATTGGCATAAGGGTATCCCGGACATCCAAGAAAAACATTGTGCTTTATGCTAGTCATTGCTAAAATATCCCCCATTTGCAGTTTCTGTAGCAGCAAAAGTTTCACAGTGTAAGCAATACAAAACAATCATGCTAAGCCATGGCTCCAACTCTGCACCTTCATGCCCCACCCTTTTCTCTCTATATGCTGACCTGAGCATGATAGCAAAATGCATCAGGTGGTCAGAAATTACTCCACTCCAGTTAGAAGACAAGCCCAGGAGGCACTGTCCCATTCTCATGAAACTTTCTTGGGTGTTTTCCCACAGGACAAAAATACCTGCACACTACATTAACAGGAATACCACAGAATTAATGTGATGTAGCCTTTCATTAAGTTTGGCCTATAACTCGATGATCTGAGCCCCTAATATATGTGCTGAGACTGCCTTAAAAGATACCAAAAATACCACAACTGATCTATAACCAAGATCACCTCCACCCAACTCTTCCTTCACAGGTGCCTTCCAACCTGATGCATTCTATGATTCTTCCACATTGTATGACAGGAAAAGTGTCCACAAACTTGCCTTCGTTCCTTCTCCACGTCAATACTGTAGCCATAGCTGGTCCTTACTAAAAAGATACTCATTCTGCAAATGAATCAACCTCTGAGGGACAAATGAGTTCTCTAAAGAAATGATGTTTCACTTGACATATTAAGTTGAATGAAGAAGGAAATGCACAACAGGAAAGACAGATCAATTTTACCATGCAGCAATAGGTTTCCTCCAATTTCAGACAGACCCAAGTCTAGAGCTATCACTTCTTTTCCCGCTCCTTCCATAGCATGTTTAGACTCCCAGAAACACACATCTGAAAACAGGCAATGCTCCAAGTTTCACTGCACCACGCTGTCATTCCCCCTAGCCCCTGTCCCAAATCCAGCAGTGCTGAATCACTCTCTACCTCTTTTCTCTCTCATAATGCAGTATGGTGGGCCTATTGAGTAACAGGAAAGAAAACTGTTACTAGAAGACAGATTCATGGTCTGTTACTCCAGCATTCTCATCCTCCTGGACCTCAAACTCATCTTGCTTTCAGTGGCAGATAAAGAGATGCAGTAGCAGTTCATCTTAGTGGCCCTTCACCATTAACAGCAGCACACATCTCTAGATATCAGCTGTGTTCTTAGAGACCAAATCTCATTCTCCATTCCACCATCGAGTTACTGAGTGCTACTGAGCATGTCCTTCATACTAACAGCTAACCTAACTTTGCTAACTCTATGCAGTGACAAAAATGTGTCTGCTTTCCCGTGCATTACTCAGCAGGAAGAAGCACAACAGCACTTCTGGGCTAACACTGAAGAATGACTGAGGAAACATTTTCTTCAATTTCTGAGGGAAATCCTAGGTCTCTGGCACTCACAGCTTTCATTACAGTGACTGAAAACTCAGTTGTACTGCAGATGGTATTTAACTTATTCTTAATGTCTATGTGGATCAAGGGAAAAAACCACCACACACAGAAGAACCACACACCAATCTCATACCCAACAGCAGACTGTGAGATAGACACAGTTCCCTGTAATTTAACATGCAACTCTTCCACCTTTATCTTTCCCTGGGGGCAAATTCAGCCACAACCTGAACAGACACAAATTCCATTAAATTACACTGGGACTGAATCCAGTACTGCCAGGTCATTCAGTAGCCTCAGAATTATGGGTGAATCCTATTTGATTCAAATGGGAATAACAAATCAGTACAAATTGCTGCACTATTTTTCCAATTACATCATCATGGAATTTCTCTATGATATGCATGTTGCTAAATTGAGTCAACCAAATATTCTAAATTGGTAATGAGACCCTTAGCCATTCATCACTGATTCCTGTTAAGGAATGATACGAGGCCTGCTCTGCCCACAGGCACAAATCACAGTTCTCTGTAGTCACATATTCTATTTCCTCATTCACAGGACTCACATATGACTTCTTCAGCAATCTTTGTTGAAAGATACAATCATTGCTTCAAGACTGCTCATAAGGCAAGATTCCATAAGGTATTTAAGGAAAGAATATATTGTCTGTACATTCATCCTGAAATTGATTTCAAGTGCAATCTACCACAAATCTCATTATTTGGATGATTTATTAGTATAGACAATACTGTCTAATCACTTATGTCTGTTATATCTAACCACATAAAAGCATTTTTAAGTGCAAAGGTTTATAAGTAGCCAATGACATTTGGTTAAG
This sequence comes from Picus viridis, assembly GCA_033816785.1. Lineage (NCBI taxonomy): Eukaryota > Metazoa > Chordata > Aves > Piciformes > Picidae > Picus > Picus viridis. The sequence continues at coordinate 4,963,262 of CM066570.1, forward strand.
CAGACTTTTAGAACACTGCAAGAGGTGATGGTCAAATGATTCTTGCCACAGTGCACAGTTAAATCAAAAATCATGATTTGGAGAGTGACTATATGATTTCACAAACTAGAGCAAGAGTAGCATGATTATTGTGGTAGTTTTAGGCTATGCCTTTAAAATTTTTTTGCAGATCTTGAGCAGAAAAGTAGTAAAATGTAAATAAAACATTATTGGGTATAAAAAGGAAAATAAAGATAATTCTAAACAACTCCATTGGAGGGATATCTACTGTAAGACTGGTTGTACCAAAACATTTCCTTCTTCCTGTCTCACCTTTTGTCGCTTCTTCACTCTGGAGAGATACTAAATTGCTTCTGCTTGACCTTGGCTGCATTGTTTTGGTTAAGGCCAACAGTAATTTCATCTGCTCCTTCCCCTCTCTTTTGGATGGGGGGTGTGAGGGGAGGGGGCAGAAAAGCAGAAGCTAGTAGCTAGTCAGAGACCAGGGGAGTTCTTGTGCTGTTAACTGTTAAGTGCAAATATCTGTACATATTGTAAATACTGTATATTTTGCACATATTCCTTGCATTCCATTGTAGGTTGTACTTCTGATTGCAACTACAGCTTTCATTTGCTTCCAACTGAGCTGGTCTGGCAAAGTCAACATTGGGGGGGGGGAATTTCAACCCACCACAATTATTAACGATTTTTTCTAATTTTAGCAAGTGTATGCAACATTAGCACTGGAATTCTGCAGACATGATTCAAGAACGCAGCATATGCCAAGGTATGAAGATTGCTTGTAAACAACTTCAATGTCTTGCATTAAAAATGGCAGCATCACTATGAAGACTTTCTGTGTACTTCCTAGTCCTGACCAAAAAAAACCCAAACAAACAAAAAACCCAGAAGGTATCAATCATCCAGTTCTAACAGCAGCTGACTGAAGCTATTCATTGAGCTGTGCACTGCTGCCACTGTGGCCCCATGAATAAGTCTCAGTATCCCCACTTTTTTTTGTTCCTCTGAGTGGACTCTTAACAGCACTTTTATTTTTTCCCCACTCTCTGAATGGCTTCGAGGGATCAGCTGAAAAGAAATACTATTAGTAAAAACAAAAGTTTTCAAAGAAATAGTGGGAACAAAGTGGGTATATTGGAGACAACTTGTGATTCATGGCCTATACTGTGCTTTGCCCCTCTCTTTACCTCAATACGCTCCTCAGTTTTACTGCTGGATAAGAGTAAGACAGACTACTGCACCTCTCCTAGCAACCAAAAAATCACTTAGGGAGAAAAAGGCATGTTGTCTGCTGAAGAGGAGAACAGAGAAATTTGGGGTCATACAAAGCCAGACATATGTTCTGCATTTCATCCTGAAGTGACCAGTTGTCAAAAAAGATTCCGTAAAAAATAAATAGTTTGGGTTTATACTCATTCATATTTAATTAAATATGTTCCTCTACTTGTCACACATTTAATTTTGTTTTAATTCAGTGTTCTAACAGTTCCTACTACTGTTTACAGTTTTGCCTTCAAGGACATAAATTCTATTCCGCCCAGTTTCTAAAGTTAGTTTCACTACAACTGTGCACACATGTAATTCTATCTCTGCATAAATAAAAAGTTGAGTTTGTTTTTATAAATAAAATATATATGTGCACAACATGGAACTGTTCCTAGCAGTTTAAAGGCAACAGTACTAAAAGTTACTTCTATTATAGAATCCCCCTCTATTCCAGATGCTGGGATTTTACCACATAGAACTTGCTCTTACAAAACAAAACTGTCTGATCTCATCAGGTAAACATCACATTACACAGTTTAAGATGATGACTCAAATTCACTCAGAAGAAAAATAAACCCACAGAAGTTTATAATTCAGACACATACATCTAAATAGACACACACTGACTAGCTTAAAGGCAAAGCATTATTTTAAAATCCAATTTTGTAACAGATGCAATAGATCAAAGATAAAATGCAGCCTGCAAAATTTCTATTAGGTTATTTGTATCCACTGAAAGTCCTTTGTTTAATAGCTGTTGCTTTGACATAAACCATTTTAGTTAGCACACTGAATTTCTCTTACATATCATAAAAATATACACACAGAACCCTCAATCTATCATAGCACTTCTGCTATGAACATGAAGCCAGCAAAGACCACAGTTCACTGCATTAAATTACAGGTTTTTTCCTTGCAGCCACTCCAAACGAATCCACACCCAAACAATTTAACACAGAGTTATTAGCTTCGTTGATATGCGATGTACAAATGACACTGCAATCACAAAAGCCTAAGCATACTATGTTTAAAACAATCCTGAAGGTATTAGGTGTGAGCAGTGTCATGATACATATAGCAGTAGTATTTTGCTTCCATTCTCACTCCCTATGCTGCCCAAACTAGCCACATGCTCTTCAGCAAGTCCCTCTCTCCGCTCATTCTCTGCTTCAGAATGTGGTAGTCCACACCACGACCTTGGAATCCAACTACTACTCTGTCTCTTCTTCCAGTTTCCCCAGTGTCATTTCTCTCTTCAGAAAACTGTCAGAGCACAGCAGTCCTACTGGACATGAATAAGCATCTGAAGATCTTGAAAGTGACACAACACATTTAGCGCAAGATTTCACCTCTGAAAAGTGATAGGGACAATGCACCCACAGATCCTTTTTGAGCAGCCTCCACTACAGACTGACAATGCCAGAGAGTTCAATTTGACTAGAGAAAGGAAAACCAGGAAAAGAAAAAGCACTGCACTCAACTAGCTCCTAGTTCAACAGCATTGCTATGCCGTTTTCATAATAATGATAGAAAAAAATTATTGTCCATCCTCTAGTTATATACACACCCATCCTTTAGGATACAACATAAGCTGTTCACATTGACCACTGCTTTTGTCAGAATTTCTCTCTACAACTACATGGAGGGCGGTTGGAAGAAAGAGAGAGTCAGCCTCTTCCTGATGACAAGCAACAGGACTAGAGGAAATGGTTATAAGCTGTACAGTGGGAGGTTTAGGGCAGATATTAGGAAACACTTCTTCACTGAAAGGGTTAAACATAGGAACGGTCTGCCCAGGGCAGTGGCTCAAGTGGCATGTGGACATGGCACTTAGGGACATGGTTCAGTGTTGACCCTTCAGTGCTGGGTCAAAGGTTGGACTGGATGATCTTCGAGGTCTTTTATCACCAGATATATTCTGTGAAATCACCTAGGTTGCAGGACACATGGACTTCAAAAACTGTACAGAACACCAGCTTGAGAACCTGTGATTAGGTTAGGGTCATGCAGCATTAAAATACTTCTCATAACTGCTTTTTAACTCTTGATATTTTCACAGCAGTTAAAAAGTACCTCTGATACCCTGGCAGGAACAGTCCCTTCACTCACTATGAAGGAGGAACAAGCTGACTGATATTAGTTACCCAACATTTTGGTTTTAAAAGGTTTTTCCTCCACTCAGTTTCTCTTGCAACCAATGGCAAGTGATTAACAGAAGTGAAATACAGTATATATTGTGTTTTACAGCTTGCAACTGGCCATTTATATTTTACATATTTGTCCAATCTGCATTTACAATAAGGATATTAAATATTCTTCTTGCCTTGCCATATTACACTGAAACTATATAGTCAATGCATAAATAAAAACTGAAAACCAATACGCTGCAGCAGACATTGTGGCATAATCATCTAGGCAAACTAATCAGTAAAACCATACTTCAACACATCAACACTTCAACATCCCCGCTCATCCTACCAGCTTGTTTCTATATATCAGACAACATAGGCTGTTCTCCCACTTAATCCACAAAGGAAAGAAAAAAAAAAAAAAAGTAAGTTATAACAAAGCCTAAAATGGCTCAATGGCAGGACTCTGTCTTTCCCTGTAGCCTGACTGAAGAATTCTGCTGGAAATTAAGGAGTACAATGAAGACTCCTTGAGGAGAAGGGTAATTCTGCAAGCACATGCTACATATTAAGGTTGGTCCTAATCAAGCTTGGAATGATGTCTTATGCAATGAGCACCTGAAAACGACAAGCAATTAATTTGAAAATGTTTCGTGCTCTTCCAGCCATCACTCACAAAGGTAGTACAGCTGAGTGAGTATCGCCACAACCAGAACAAATAATTGCATAAAACATCTGCAACAGAATCTGGACACACACAGTCTCAATGGGTTGCAAAGCACACGCTGGAACCACCAGAAGACTGGTGGCCTTCAGTTATCTGCAAGCCAAAGATACGTTGTTGCCTGGTAGAAATCTCCAGACAAGCATGTAGCTTCATCATTAAGCGAAACAAAGTCGTGCGGGTTTTTTACTGACACAGTTTGGCAGTGCAACTAAGCTCAAAGAGGAATTAAGCACAGGGGCAGATGTTTGCAAAAGCTACTGCTGACAGAAGATTGTTTGAATTAATATCTTCACATCACATTTGCCCTTAATACGAAGAAAAAATCTCAGGCTTGGCAACTAGAGCACAGCAGCTCAATACAGGTTTCACCAGGTTAGTAGATGGGTTATCATTTTAATAACATTAAGATCACATCCTGGATCTCTTTTATGCAGCAAAACCAAGATAAAGTGTAGAGATGGAATTTAAAAACCATTTCTTACTTCATGAACTTTTGTCTTGAAAAAACCTATCAAGCTTTCTGCTTACAAAGCAATGCTCTACACCATTAAAGACAGTACTAGAAGAACAAATATGGAGTAAGCAGAATTGAAGTATCAACGTGCACTTGTACCCTCTAGAATTTGGAAGATGTCGTCATAAAATCAAGTACTAACAAACAAACTTCACTTTTGAACAAGGCTACGTTACATGAACTAAGATGCAAGCCTTTACTTAAGAGCATGTCAAGATATCATCACCTGCTTTCAAGGTCTTCCACACAAAAGACTCAGTAGCAAAACTGTTACAGACTTCAGTGGTGCAGAATTGGTTCCCAAATTAAGTAGACATTGTTTATTTATCCCCTACAACAATAAAAAGGTGGTTTACAGCTATTTTGTTAAGAAAAGGATTTGAGGTGAGGACAACACTGACAACTCTATCTTATTTCTGGACACAACTTCATGGGCAGAGTCCACAGTCTGCATTGCTTAGTAGAAGCCAGGTATGACAGTAAAAACAGCAAGACTAAAATCTCCATCCACAAATATTTCTGTTACTTCACATTCAAAGATCTCATAACTAACAGTCCACATTACTAGTCCTAATAACAGGCATCCTCAGTATTATCTCTGACGCAATGATTTAAGATCAGATTCTGTACCCTTCATGTACCGAACTCCTAAGGAATTATTTTTTTAATATACAAGGCACGTGTCCTATAAAAACGTAAGGGTGGAAAGCTTGGGTAACCATAAACGTTCTGTAAAAATTCACCAGTTACGGTAAGAAATGCCTGTTTGGTCAGAACCAAAACCCAACGCATTTATTCATTTGGCAAGAGCAAACACCTGCTTTCTTCTGCACATTAAGAGACTTCTATAAAAGCGTAGAAAAGCATACCAGTAACCTAGCCTCTTGGCAAGAAACTGCATCAATATGATTACTAAGAATCTTCCACAAGGTTAGTATGAGAGGTGGCGAACCAGATGGCAGCCACAGGAAGAGCAACCTCTGCCATGCCAGCTGAGGTAACAGATAAAACCTGACAGCACTGTTCCTCTTAGGTGGCTGAAACAGAATTTACAGAAGAACCCGTTAGCAATCTATTTAGCAGAAATCAATATTTGACTAACAACTCAAGGGTAGCAAATGGCTAAAAACCCATGTGTACTCTTGAGTAATTTCCACTAAATGGTTCATCAGTGGACAGAGCATGTCTTAAATGTAATCCTATGAGCCTGCATAGCACTGCTATAGAAAAGCAACTGCCAGAAACAGCGTTGACTGGAAAGACTTAGCCAAATCCTTCACTTCCCTTCACTGAATTCTTTGGCACACCTCCTTAACGCTTCTCCTGCATCCTTGTATTCTTCTGTCTACTTTTAAGATTACATACATTTAGCTTGTATTGCTAAAACTTACTTTCTTTGAGCAAGATCAATCTCATAGTCTCAGAAACTTCCTAATAAAGACTATTTTAGCAAAGGCAACTCACAAAGAAGTTTTAAAATCCCTATTCTAACTTTTCAGAAAGAATTGGAGGGTATCTGACCTTTTGCAGAATCCCAAATTAGCAAAGGGCCAAAAATTATTTGAATTATTCTTTTCCAAACATATGCACTTCTGGAAGTGCAATGACAGGATTTCCTCATGGCCTGCCTTCTACAGAGAAATGTATGTTGTTGTAACAACATTTTACGAGACAGGAAACAAAGAAAGCAAAATATGAGGACTAATTTAACAAAGTATTTCATCATGGACTTAACTTTATCCTTGCTTGGCAAAGTTTTAAAGCAGATGATAAACTTGGAACACATTTACATTCTTACCAATCTCAGCAAAATTCTGGATAAAAGATGGAAACATTTAAATGCTCTGCAGAAACAGGTCCTGTAGAAGAAGCAGCTAAGGAACACAAAAATGCAAACTCTCCATTTGAGTATTTCACTCTTAATGCACACATTCCACAGAAGCAAAGGTTATCCATCAACAGCAAAACTCACATAAGAGATCAAGACCCTGTCAGCTTAAATACTCCCTGGAAGAATATACTGCAGCTTTATATGTAAGCCATGTTCTCTGAGAGGCAATGGAGACCTGCACAAGGCCATAGATGTGAATACTTAATTAAATAAAGAAAAAACAAAAAACCACAATGCTTGAGCACCTCACCATTTCAGGTACATACTTTTAATTAGGAAAATGAGTGCTTTTGAAATATACTAATACAGAGATAAAATGTTGCTTTTATGGATATAGTCTCATACAATCTTTAGCACCATCCTTGCAGTTTTCGAGAGGCAATGGCTAAAGGCCAGCCCTGACATAAAAAGTTATAATTTTTATTGAAAACTGCACAAGTCCTACCAGGGCAGAGTTTGGCCCACTAAAATCTAGTGCCTGTGGTAACAGCCACACACCTGTGTTCACAGAACTTACGAACTTTTCTGCTAATATTTCTTCCACCAAGCTTTAATAATTATTGGAAGAAAGGTAATTAAAAAAAATTAAATATATAAAGATGAAAGAAAAAACAATGGAACACTACATTAAAAAAAAAGTAATCAGGTGTTTCAACTACAGTAGCTATTGTTTTACTACATAGTAGAGACTCCACCTAGCAGGCTGTTTTGTTGATTGGAGGAGGTATTTTGTGTGTGTGACTTTGTTTTTTTCCCCATGAACAGTAACCAAAATTGGTAGCAAAAAGTGAGTTTTAGTTATTCCCTGAAGAGACTGCAAGAATATGCAAAATGTACACATCACATCTTTTCTTCCATTTTCATTGAGCTTTGCAATGTTCATGTTTCCTGAAAGGATGGACAGAGGGAAAAAAATTACCACACACACAAAAAGCCCCCAACCAAAACAAAACATGAACAAAACACCCAAAACTCTCAAAAAAAAAATAATTATCATTTTAATGCACACCATTATGCACTGCACTAATGCCACTTTTGAAGTACTAAACAAAGCTAATGTCACATGGAAAAGAACAGCTGACATGCCTCAAATGCTACTGCACCTCTGTCTGAATCTGATGCCAGCAGAGGTGAAAACAACCCCAACCAACCAAAACCAACACAAACACCCCCTCCCCCAAAAAACCCCAACACCCAACAAAAAAAATTAACAAAAAACCAAATCCAAATCAAAATAATTGAAAAAAAAAGAACCAAAGCGCAACCAAACAACTTTCGCTTTTACAAAAAACCACCAACCTGAAACCAAAACCTGCTAAAACAGAACTACACTGACAAGGAACTTGAAAATAAGAAAACAAACCAAAGACCTGCTTAATAAGTGGTCTATTGAAGATTGTCTTCCTCCCACAAATTCAAGCATTACAGGTAGTGCTCTGCAAAGCACTATATCTTTTGATAGGTATCTTTTCAAAGCAACTGGTGGTATATGTCACCCTGTCCAATCATAACCACTATGCTTCTAAAGAGAGAAAAGTACTGAGTGCCAAGCTTGCATGCCAGTATTTCTTCAAAGCTACTTGGTCATGATGTACTATCCACAAGGCTTTCTATTTATTTCTATGAAAGAGTTGCTAATCAAGGGAAACTTGACAGTCTCTGTAGTATCTTCCCACAAAAAAAGGGAGGATCCCAGCTATTCTGGGCAGCTTCTTGGCATTTTTTTCTAATGGTCCTGCTCTAAATTAGCTACGTGCTTCACCTGCACACACACCCGCCACCCTCATCCTGTAAGCCTAAACCAGAACAAAGGCTCTACTTGTGTTCCCCATGACAAAACTAGAATAAATTATGTCTTGTTCCTGTTGTTTAAGCAAGCTGGTTAATTGCACTTGTTTCATATATCTCCAAACAGCCTGGTACATTAATTACATTCTGTAACACCAAGCCCCTCTGATTCACTCTGTCACTTGCACTGAGCACTTAAATTGTATTCCTTCTAGCTCTGTACATTTAAAAAAACAATAACTAATAACTACAATTCTACAATCTGATGTTTTCAATTTGTATACAAAGATATACTGGTGGTCTTAAAGACTAAAATATATTATAGATGGAAAAATAAAGCTAAGAGGAAAAAAGAAATCCCCACAAACCTATTACCATGCTGACAGAAGCAAATGTTCTACTAAATCCTTTCACAGTGAAAACTTCCTACTGTTTAGCATGTACATAGAAATTTTACATTACAAAGAAATTTTCCTATCTATTGACCAAACTGATCATTAAACTGCATAGCATATTAAAGCAACCAACATAAAACTGTACTTGAATGTCTCCCTCTTATAATTAATTTTTTCTCCTTTCTTGCTGGGAGGTGGGCGAAGATGAGAGGCAGAGATGAAATATCCAAAGACGACTGTGTCTGCAAACAATAAACCTAGAGTCCTGGCTTCAGGACTGATACACTAAATGCTGTAAGCAGTAGCTTCCTGGTTCAAAGTTTGCTCTAACATACAGGTAAAACCATGCAGGGTCCCAGATACTAAGTTCACCTAATATTTAAAAGACTGCTTAGATATGTAAATACTAAATGCTAGGAGGACTGCCGAGCATTTGGTTCCAGAACACACTCGTGCAGAACTGTAAGCCGCTACAGATGCTTGCTTCCCAGTTGCATGCTTGAGCTACTGTAATGCATCTAACGTCTATACTGCAGCACAGCGCCAACCCCTACTTTGAAAGACAATTTACCCTTGCACTGAAGTTCTCGCCCTCCTAAAGCGTACTTCCTCAAGATGCTAATTTATAGCTCCCCATCCATTACTTCAACTTGAAAACCGCAAGAGGTGGTGAGAGCAGACCCAAAGGGTGGAGTGCTGGGGAGTAGGGGGAAATCCTTTCCCCAAAACGTTGCTACGCTTCACAACGCTCCCCTGGAAAGCCTGCCGTGAGGGGCTGAGGGGGAAGATGACGGAAAGACCCTCCCGCCCCACCCACCCTACAGCGGAGTCCCGGCGTGGCCCTGCCGTCCCGCACCTGCCCGGCCCGGCGGGGGTGGTGCTGTGCTGCCCGCGCCCCTCAGCGCCGAAGGAGGCGTTCAGGGACTCTGGTGATTCCCAGCTCGCCTCACCTGGGGCCGCGGCAGAGCTAAGCCATTTATTTCATCAGCTGGCTCTCCCGGTGGAAAGTTTAACAATAGAAGGAGGCAAAGTACTAACAGCTCTTTCCCTCTCTTTACTGCTCTCCCAGCCTCTGAAATAAAGACTTATCACAATAGTTTTTACGCTTTCCCTGCCACCTCGAGCTGACATATTTCCATTCATAAGCTAGCTTTCCATTAAGTTAGCAGACGGGAACGACTGCTTATTAGAAACATACTATTCCTGTATCCCCCCAACCCCTCCCGCCCCGAAATACATTTTTATATCAGAAACAAAGTTCAGGCTCTGTAATGCTAACGTTTATAATGCCATCCATGTGCTGTTCCAAATCAGCTTCAGATGAAGGAGATTTCTGCACAAAAATGGCATATTCAAAATACGCGAACTTACCATAGACTTGAAAAAATGCAAATCCAAAGAGCAGGAGTGGCGTCAGCAGACCCATTTTGACATATTAAAAGCAAACCCGATCGCTTGCGAGACCAATTCCACAGAGATGTATAAGGGAGAAAAAAAAAAAAAAAAAAAAAAAAAAAAGGGAAAAATATCCAAAGCCAGTAAGAGGTAGGTTCAAAAGTTTTCCGTTACCTAGCAGCTACTTAAAGCGGAATGAGAAGTCCTGAAATCAAAAACTGCAAATGGAAAGGTCTTGAATGCGACACTTTAAGATCCATACAGATTAGAGCAGCGAGCGAGCTCCGAAGGCTTCTGCTTTGCACACGCGCTCCTTCCTAAATTCTCATCAATCCAGCCCAAGCAGAGGAATTATTCAAGTGTGTCTAAGATTCTCTTTAGGATCCATGGCAATCCAAAAGCAAGCTCTTTCTTCGGAAGACAAGGAGACGCTCTGAGAAAGGACCGGAATCCTTGAAAGTGCTCCACAAACTTCCCGGCACTTTGCAGGAAAACCATTGGCTTGGTTTGGCTATTTTGCTCTCCTCTCGCCCTCCCCCTACCTCTTTCTCTCCCTTTCTCTCCCAAATCAGTTCAAGCCGCAGTTTCTCACTTAACTTCCATAATAGGAACGCCTAACTAACGTGCTACAGGAGGGGAATGACTTTCTCAGCATCCCCTCAAAATTAAAGTCTGTCCCTTACACTTCCCTCCTCACTGGAGGAGGACGGGGAAGAAAAAAAAAAAAAAAAAAAAAAAAGGCGGAAACTGGCAGTAACTCCAGCAATGTGCCGCGGCGGGCGGGAGCTGCTGCCGGCTGCTGCCGTGCAGTTGTGGCGGCGGCGTGCGTGTGGCAGGGGGTGCGGGGGCCTCCTGCCGCCGCAGCTCTCCCGGGCGGCCCCAGCAGCCCGGCGTCCGCTGCTCCACGCCGCTCCGCTCTCCTCCTCTCTCCCCTCCCGCCGCCGCCGCCGCCTCCGCCTCCTGCCGCTGCGGACACACCGGCTGGCAAGGAGAGGGAGGAGAATGAGCGCGGCTCGCGAGGCTGCCTAGAGAAGGGAGGCTGCGGGGTGTGGACTAAACCACTGCGCTCCACACCCACGCATCCTTCTCCTCCCGGGCTAGGGAGATGAGTGCGATACAAGAAGGCAGCCACAGAACTGGAAATCAGGCTCGCTGCAGGCAATGCCTTCCCACGTCACCTACCCCTGCCTCTCCTCTACAGTTGGGTATAGGTAGAATTTATATGGTTGCTCCTCACCGCTTCCCATTTAATGGGCAGCCAATTTTTCGGTAAGTGATTTCATGGAACTGTTCTCTAATTATTCATTCCCTCTCTGCACATACACACACGCTTGGGAGTGGGACCCTTGAAAGGATTTCCCCCAAAGATTTTTTCTGATCTGCTCTGTGGAAAAGGAAGAAAAGGTGGCAAATAAAATAAAACGGATCACGCGTGACCTGCAAAGTCTGCGGGACTGGCGGGCTTGTTCAACCGAAAACCAGCAACCTCCCGACCCGCGACTCCAGCGCCCTTCCCGGCCCTCCCCCGGCCCCTCGGCTGCCGGGCAGATCCCGCCAGCGGGGAAGTTTCGCGGAAGCGACTACGCCCCCGGAGACGTGCAGAAAAGGCGGTGAGAAAGATGAGAGAATGGGTAGCGGCACCCCCAAAGGGAGATCACCCCCCTGTGCCTACATGCCCGACAGAGGCTTTAAACCGGCAGAATAGACCTCAAAGAGCCACAGAGGGGAAAAGAAGAAAAAAAAAAAAAGCCATAGACCCGAAGGAAGGAGCAACATGAACCGAAATGGAATTTCAAAGTGATCAGTGTCGGAGGAGGGCAGCGAGTGAGCAGGCAGAGACACACCGAGGGCTGGGCAGGCGGTAGCCCCGAGGTGGCTGTTGGCCCGGCCGTTGCGACCGCGTGCCGTCCGCACAGCAGTGCCGCACGGTGATGCTGGAGCTCCCCTACTGTCAGGCAGCCAGCAACAACCGCTATCTCGCGCCCAGCGCTGCCTTTTGTTGCAGCGCAGGCGGGGGCGGCCCTTCGGCGCCACCCACCCTTTCTCGGCGGGCGGCGGCAAGTCCCAGCAGTCGTTCGGTGCGGCCGGCAGCCTGGAAAGGTCAGGTGCTGTGACAAGGGTGGCTGGAGTCCAGGAGCTACTGGAGTCCGCGAAACTGCTTCAGGAGATGTTAAGCTCCTTTATTTTGTTTTCGGCAGCCAACCCGAAACGAGTACTATTGTACCAAACTTGGCCAATGAAACCTGGTAGCATATTGAGTGAGCTCGGGGTCAGAAGGGACCTCCGAGGAACATCGTGTGCAACCTCCCAGCCAAAAGCATGATCACATAGGGCAGGCTGCCCAGGAATGCATCCAGACTGATCTTGAAAGTCTGTAGAGAAAGAGGCTCCACAACCTCCCTGGGCAGCCTATGCCCCATCACCCTTAGAGTAAAGTTTTTCCTCATGTTGAGGTGGAACTTTCTGCCTTACAGTTTGTGTCTATTACTCCTTGTCCTGTCACTGGGCACCAGTGAAAAGAGTCTGTCCCCTTCTTCTTGACATTCATCCTTAAGGTATTTGCAAACATTAGTAAGATCCCCTCTCAGTCTTTTCATACAGACTAAACAGCCCCAGGTCTCTCAGTCCTTCCTCATAAGGTGGGTGTTCCAGACACTTAATCATCCTTGTAGCCCTCCATTTGACACTCTAATATTCTGTCCCTTTAGAACTGGGGAGCCCAGAACTGGACACAGTACTCCAGGTGTGGTCGCACTACAGGGCAGAGTAGAGAGGGAGGAGTCATGCTTTGGTGCTCTAAGAGATGGGTAGAGCTATTTTAAACAGAAAGGACTTACTTTCTCCCATGTTAATTTACTGGTCCTAAATAATCTCATCAAGTCTTTTTCCTGTTGTTTTCTTTGTTGGTTGGTTGGTTGGTTTGGGGTTTTTCCCTAATTTGCATACGCTAGAGATTTATTCATTTAGTAAGGCCTTCATGTAAAGAGTCTGAACAGTATGTCTGCAAAATTTACCTTTCCCACACATACTCAAATAAACAGTCTGCAAGTTATTTCTTACTCAGTTCTTGTGTGTAATTAGTGACAAATACTTTACTGTTGACAAAAATGATGACACAAAGTGTTGCTTTTTAAGTATCTAAGCATATTATTTATATTCCACACAAAGCCAGATGACAACTCCAAAGTTTCTTTATGCAAATCACAGAATGATGTCCTCCTATATTCATAATATGCCTAGAAGATAAATATATATTAATACATCTAAAGACTACCCTGTGAAGAAGGCTATAATTAAGGCTAATTAGGGTAAGGTGATCAAAATGGTATTTTTTGTCAGTGTGTTTGTAAACTGGCAAAATGATAAAATCATAAATCACCTACCTGGTGGCAGTATGTGTAACAAGACATGAAATATTAAAGAATATACCCCATCGTGGTGGACATCTGAAGGACACAGTGTTAGTGAAAATGCTGACTTGTTTATTACACTTTTAAATTGGAATTAACTATACACCATGCTTTTAATTTTTGCTGCTTTTCAAATATATTTAAGATAAATTTAATAATAGCTGATACAGACCACCACATTTTGTAGATATGTACAATCTTTAAAACCCTTAGATAGAGAGGTACCTGTAAAAGAGTATAAATGACTCACATAAATGTTCTCAGTGAAGTAAATGGATTATTCCTTATAGTTGATACTGTTTAATTCATTCACTTCCACAGAATACTGCTTTTCCACTACTAAAGACACTGCAAAATTGTGGAGAGTTTTGGCCAATTTTAATCAAGTGTTTGTAAGCATGAGATCTGTATGCATGTATTTAAATTACTTTTTAATTTGAGAAGAATTAACTGTCCTCCAAAGTGGCTAGCAGAATCTGAGAGTGTTGGGTAACTGGCTTTTGTATTGACGCTGTTTAACCAAAGTCAGAAAACCTGGGTAAGTTTGGCTAATATACAAACAAAACAAAGTAAACAAAAAATCAACCAACCAAACAAAAAAGGGTCCAAAAATACCCCCAAAATGAAATCTAGAGATTTGCTGGAGTGTTGTAGCATAGGTTCAACACATGTTACGGCTTACAAGCACAGGACCTGTCACAGATCAGTCACAGGCCCATGAGCAGACTTTGCTTGGTATAGTGTCTGCTTCCATTGCAAGATGTAAGCCAGATACTAGAATAAAAACTAGTATGCTTTCCTCTGCAGTCTTTCAGCAACCTCCTATGAGCACAACTGACAAGACAGGTGCTCTTTGCTTGATTAGCAAAGTCTATACAGAGGAACTGAATGTGCCAACTATTTGCCTGGCTATATACGCCACCTGATGAAATACTTGTATGAGCAGGATGTGGAAAAGACCTATCAGTACTGGTGCACGTAAAGATTCAGTTCAAGGAGTACTGTTAAAGTGGAACTTCAGAATAGGGAAAAGGCACAGTAAAGTCACCCTGATTCATATTATGGTCAGTCATCCAATGAGGCAGGACTAATTTGGTAAAGGAATAGAATAGAATAGAATAGAATAGAATAGAATAGAATAGAATAGAATAGAATAGAATAGAATAGAATAGAATAGAATTAGAATTAACCAGGTTGGAAAAGACCTTTGAGATCATCGAGTCCAACACCATCTAATCAACTAAACCATGGCACCAAGCACCCCATCCAGTCTCTTCCTAAACACCTCCAGTGATGGGGACTCCACCACCTCCCTCGGCAGCACATTCCAATGGCCAATCACTCTTTCTGTGAAGAATTTCTTCCTAACATCCAGCCTTAACCTCCCCTGGTGCAGCTTGAGACTGTGTCCTCTTGTTCTGTCGCAGGTTGCTGGGGAGAAGAGACTGACCCCCACCTGGCTACAACCTCTCTTAAGCAGTGAGATCAAATGTATATTCATTTCACATCTTTGATTCCTAGACAAATATCTGCATTAAAATATATATTTAGTACGCAAAGATCAGATGCAGTGTTTAAAGTATGAGGGTTTTTTAAGACTAGCCCTCTTTTCAGGTGAACATTTTTCTTCTAAACCAACATTACCATTCCTGGTGTTACAAATTTATACAATACAGTCTATTTCCTGGTTGCCATAAAACCCTCTTTTTATCTTCTCAAAGAGGAGAGCTTGAGTTGGATCATAGAGAATTTATTCTGGATACTAGAGCTACTCATTCTGAAAGTGACTAGGGATCCTTAATATCCAAAAAACCAGACACATAATGTGATGGCCATGCAATTTAAATGTAGGTAACTAAGTAGAGAAATTAGGAAACTAGTCTAGACTCTAGAGCAGAGCAAAATACAGATCCAGAGGATAATTCAGAGCATGTAGTGTTATGCAGCCTCATAAAAGAGAAGAAAAGGGCGTGGGGGTGCGTGGGTGTGAAAATACCACCATGAGCTTGGACTTTCCCAGAAAACATACTCATGTCTTCCTCTGTGCTGTTCTGCTCCAGATCATCAGGTTCTGATGTAATTGAATACATGATGGGAGAACAGAATTTATGGCTTTGAATCTTTATTAATGATGAAGTGTGATTATTATTCCTATTGCAATCAATAGGGCCTTCCACAGGAAGATTGGACATTTGAGATGTGAATCAGGAACTCAGTCCAGGAAAGGAAGACATGTTGCTAGAAAAAGTGTAAGCACAGTGGCTCTATCTCTCTCACAAAGGCCCCATAAAACTGTTTCTAATACTGTCCTTGGCTACTACCAACCTACTTTCTTGGAACCACTTTTGTGGATTAAGAAAAAAAAAAAGAAGAAAAGAAAAAGATGTGTTCCAAAAGCATGTGTTTCTTTCTCTGTCTCACAGGTGTCTCTTGCTTCCTGCCCAGAGGGTAACCTTCTGCTTCAACATTAAAAATTCCTTCTCTTCTCCCAGCTGAACAGTCCCAACTGTTGCAGCTTGTCCTCACATGGGAGGTTCTCTAGACGTCTGATCATCTCCATGGCCCTCCTCTGAACCTTCTCCAACAGTTTGCTGTCCTTCTTGTTTTGGAGGTCCCAGAATTGGGACAGTGCTCCAGAGCAGAGGGGCAGAATCACTTCTCTTATCCTGCTGGTCATAATTCTTTCAATGCAGCCCAGGATAAGGTTGGCCTTCCAGGCTGCAAGAACACATTGCCAGCTCATGTTGAGTTATATAGACTTGCATAGAAGTGCACAGACTTGCATAGGCTTGTGCACACTTGCATAGAGCAGGTAGAGCAGTATTATTTTCAGAGGTGCAAAGCTATGGAACAAGAAGCAACAGACACCAGGTGCAATGTGGGAGGGCTCTTGTTAGATGCCAGGAAATGTTTTGTTTGGTTTTTTTTTATCATGAGGAGAGTCAAACAGGCACCCAGGGGCTGTGGAATCACTGTCACTGGAGATACTCAAAATTTGATGGGACACTATCACAGGCATTGTAGATGAGCCTGCTTTGGACTAGATGATCTCCAGAGGTTTCTTATGGACAATATTTTTTGAAAGATTCCATGATTCTATGACTGGCAGTACTGTCAAAGTTCTGACTGTGTAAATGCATTGACACCAAACACCAAGGTTGCTTAGTAGAGAATTATCTATGAAAGTGTTCTGTAGAACTCACTTCTGTTAGTATATAAAACTGCTTGCACAAACTGCAAACAAAAGAATTGCTTGGCTTTCCTCAAATTTAAGCCATGTGTGTTGCAATACTAGGAGCCTTTGTTGAGCAACTCCTGAGCAGTGACTATTACAGGACTAGAAGAGCTCTTGTAATTGAAAATGATGCCTTTTGCAGCTGCAGTGTCTAAAATTAATATCCTTTCTACCAAGAGCAATAAGCTGCACATCAAGCTTATAACTGTCTCCACATTGCAGACTGTAGCATGAGTTCGTTATTTGCAACAGGGCACACTTCATGCCTTCCAGTCATTCCACAGACTATGTCTAGTTAGCCTTCTCCATGTCAGGAATTTCCTTTTATGCTCTGATATTTTCATCGTATCAGTATGTCTGAATATCTCATAGCATAACAATAGTACTGTTGAGGTTGGAAGAGACCAACTGCTAACCCAGAGCTCACAGTTCTATGACTACTGCTAAACCACAACCATTAAACCATGGCCCTAAGCATCACATCCATGCATCTTTTAAATACATCCAGGGATGGTGACTCCCCCAGCTCCCTGGCCAGTCTGCTAACCCTTTCTGCAAAAAATGTATTCCTAATATCCAACCGAAACCTGGAACACCTTGAGGCCATTTCTCCTAATCCTGTCACTAGTTGCCAACCCATTTGAAAGGGTTGCAAGTGTTCCTGTCTGCTGTATCACAAATTTCTGTTCCCTCCCTTATATCCAGTACTCTCTGTAAGTTACACATTTCTTTGTCTAATGTAGTCAAAGTCTAGTTAATCAGATGAAAGCACCAATTGTGGAATAAAGTGCTAATCTACATAAATAAGGACATCAAAAAACATATTCTATTAACTACAAATAAAATAAGACTCCAAGAGTAATTTTCCTTATTCCTTTGATAATGTAGTGCACTATACAGACAGTACTTTTTATTAAAACCTAACAAAACCTATGAAAACCTAACAAAAATGCACTCTGTCACTCTGGCTCTGGCCAGCCTGATCTAGTACGGGGTTTCCCTGCCCATGGCAGGGGGTTGGAACTAGATGATCCTTGTGGTCCCTTCCAACCCTGACTGATCCTATGGTACTATAGCTTCCATACACAGCCTAAAATCGTTCCCTAAGTGACACGTTTATTTTAAAAGACATCCTAAATTTCCAAGTGCATAAGGTAGTCATTATATCATTCAAAAAAAAAAAAAGAATGAGCATTTAAAGTGAAGAACTGGAAGAGGATAATATCTTACCCCACCTACTCAAGAGATGCAAAGGCAAAATTCTCACTGGAAAAGGGTGTATTTCCTCCTAGTGAGAGCAAATGGATTCATACGAAGATAAGTATAGCTGCCGTACCTTGACTTCCAAAGATCAGAAAATCAAGCTGTACAGCAACACAACATTTACAATGGTACACAACAGCACACAAATAAGTCTTACACCATATTCCTACATAATTACAAATAACACATTGTGCTCTACTGCGAAATGACATATGTCACATTTGCTGTAACAAGTGCATATCGACAGCCAACTACATTAGCCAACAATATTTACACTTTAATTACGGCTTTTAAAGTGGAAAGAAGTAAATATACATATGTACCTAAGTTGGTGATGAGGCAGAAATTCATACAAGGAGCTCCATATGTAAATGACCATTGTGTAGATACCTGTTTAGGGGTATTCTTTACAATAGGAAGTATTTAATAATGAATGAAACAAGTTTTGCTATGTCATTTACAAGCCAATTCAGTTGAAAATTATAATAGACACATGCAGTGTTGGGATTTTTCATCTGAAATGGCTGGATTGTATAGTTTCTGTTTTAAAGAAGAATCCAGACTCACTGAGTTCCCTTTGTTATGTCTGGCCTCCAAAGTGTCAGTGGCACAGACTGGTAATTGCTGAGCATGACTTCTGCTGTACTACAGTCCTCAATTTTAATCATATATTAGTCAAACCTAGGACCTGATGTAGTATCACAGAGCTGCTGATTTATGAAGATGTCAGCTCCTGAGAATCTGGTCCATCACTATGGTGGCAACCCTAACAGGATTAGAGGCTCCTGCATGTTTCTTCCAGTGGGATGTAATGTTCCCATCAGGCTATGATTCTTTCTTTGCAATATGGTGCTGTCAACACTCTTCTCATCAGTTATACATATCAGGGGATTATTAGCAATATTTGTCAGACTTCTGTATTATTTTTGTCCCAGAACAGCCTTGCCTCACTTCAGCAATAGAATTACAGTTTGCACGGTCTCAAGAAATGCTTTTAGATTAGAATTGATGTTTCAGTCATATGATTTTTTCACTGCTGATGCAATTTAGTTTTCTATCTACATTTTTATATGAGTACATGACTTATTTTTAAAAATGTGATCCTGTTAAAGGCAGCTGAAACACAGAGAGTTCCCACAGCAGAGTTCAGTCTAATGCCTTTCTCCTGCATAGCAGACTAAAAGAGGGGTTAAGGCTAATGTAAATTTAAAAAGTAAAATGAAAAGAAACGTACAAGAGGAAAACAGTGAAACCTCAGAGCAAGACTTCTCCATAAAAAGTATGCGTTTAATCGACAAGTAAGTACACCTGGAAACACCAAGTATGCTGTATAATCACTAGAGGAGCTATTGTATTTTGGATATTTTGCAGTTAGAGCTATTGTAGGATTTAATTGCTTGAAATGTACACAAAATCACCACATTTTACAGGAGAATATGTGGGAATGTTTTTGCTCTATGCTACATTTTCTCTTATGGTGGGAGCAGCTGTGCCGGTACATGGTCCCTTTAAAAACAATAAAACTGGACAAGTAAAGGAACCAACTTGGAACACAAAGTCAGAGGCAATAACTCAACTTTGGTTTCTGAACTGAAACACAAAATAGGAATTACTTCAAAATGTGTTGCCACACCCAGGAAGACTCTTTCAAGTTTAAAGCACAATACCAACACCACAGAACATCTCTTTTTCTTATTTTTTTGTTGTTGTGTTTGGTTTGGTTTTGGAGACTTTTGTTCGTTTGTTTGTTTGTTTTCCTTCTGACTTTACAGCTTGAAATATTGTGGAGTGATGGTGGAATTTAGCATGTTTCAATCTAAGTCATGTGTTCAGATCTTGCCCATGATGATGATGCGCAAAAGTTATTACCTGATTCCCAGCTTAAATTATTTTAGAGACAGCTTTCTGTAGATAGGAGAAGCATGCTGTAAGCTTATCTTACCCAGACAATCAGCAATAGTTCAGCCTTCTAGGACAACCTTGAAAAGAATAGGGTATTTTGCACTGCCATTGCCCAGAAGGTACTTATCTTGAGAATAAAGAAAGAATTGGGTTTCAATAGCATCTGCTACAATGAGATCCCATAACCAGGACTGTGTATCTATGGACTTCTGCAATATAAACAGTAATTAAATCTCACTGCCACGTTACCTGCTGCAAGATTTTCTAAAGGACATATCTTTTTCATAATTCCAGCACAAAGTGACATAAAAAGAAAAAAAGAAGTTTTTATCATTTTTCAAAGAAAAAAATATATATAGTAACTCTTTGTAAGGGGCACGTCTATTAAAATGTCAGATTTAAGGTAAATGAGCCCACAGTGTAAAGCCACAAAAATGTGTAGATAAAAAGGGTTAATATCCTCAAAATCCAAAATATTGTAGTGATGTGTGGAGATATGTCAGTGGCATCAAATAGTGAAGATGTGTTCTAGATTTATTATTTTGTTTATATCTAAAAAGAAACACCAGTCCGTTCTGAAGAATCTGAATTTGTGTGTAATTTGCTTGAGAAATTACCCTGAGTGTTTACAGGACTTGAATCCTCACAAAACAAAAAGACACTAGAAATCTTTCCCAGTATCCTCTGGAAGAAATATTACAACTGATTCACATTGTTGAGATACTCAGCAGGCCACCTGGGAGTTGTAGGTGGAGATCCTTTCAAGTGATCTACGTTTCAAAGAAAATTGGCTTAAATTCTGATGCATTTTATTGTCATCCACCACTGTCCTTTGGTGGTTTGCAATGATAATATAATGCTGATCATTTAGTTACAGTACTCCTGACATAGAGTACTGAATAACATTTTTTTTTCTTTCTTTCTTCTCCCCCCCCCCGCTCTGTAAATCAATTTACTTTTCTTGTCACATGACCCGGAAGTTAGTTTGTGATTCAGCATAGGCTCAGATAAACCAAGTTTGAATCTGTTAATTTTAAAATGACTGTAAATATACATTGCCCAAATGAAATGTACACCTCCTGAATCAAGGAGCTTGCTTATAACCCATTAACCATTCTCAGTGTCTACCCTTAAACTTCGTAACATAAAATCACCAAGGAATATATACCCAAAATCTTGCAGATGCTTGAATGTATCAGCACTCAGCGTATTTGCAGAAAAGTGCCTTTTTTTGACTCTGCATACTATCTTATAGCCACATCTTTGACAAGCAATATGAGAAAGAGTGATGTGGCCCTCTCTGACACCAATGTGACAAAAAGGAGGGAGCAATGACTGGTGCTGGGTGTCTGATACATGCAGAGGTGTGTCTTCTGCAGAAGCAGGATTATAGATGCAAGAGTGGCAGAGGGAGGGTATGGCATCTGAACTGTTAAGTCCTGGATTTGTAAATCATGACTTAAGCAGAGGAGTACTAAGTCAAATCACAGTGATGGATCGAACATTTGAGCAAAGTATTCCTTAAAAAATTATCAAGATGAGCCAAACAAGCAGAACAAAACAAAACAAAGCAAAGCAAAGCAAAACAAAACAAAGCAAAATGAATGAGAGCTGAATAACATCAAGCAAATATGAAGAACTTCTGGATTCTTATAAGGATATCTCAAAACATCTTAAAACACAGCAGAATTTTTTTTATTTAAATTCTTTTAATCCCTACAAATAATTAGTAATCACATTTCATAATCTAGGCAAATAGCAGATGATAGATGAATCTTTAATAGGAAAATGTCACTTATTACATTTTCCAAACTCTTGCTTCTCATTAACATTGTAGATCTACATCATACTTAAGACTATTAAATCAAACTGCTTAATATTATGGACTGACAGGTTCATTAAAGCTGAACAGTAGAATTGCTGTCATATGCACTTCAATCCCATACAGCAGACATTTTTCTACTTTTAATTCCAAATGTTTTAAAAGAAATCTTTGTTGCTATTTTGTTTCTTTGAGCGGCTTTGGTATATATTTGACATTTCAGCTTGGATAATATTTTGGTTGCCTCTTAAATTCTAAACTATTTAGGCAAAAGAGAAGAGTGCTGTTTGAAACTGCTTTGGTAGAATAGTTCCTTCTTGTTTAATCAATTAATCTGTATTAATTTACACCTCTCATTATTACAGAATTGTTGGCTGGAGCTGTAGGTGCTACAGTCCCATTTGGACTATATTATTTTTATACATGAAAATACAATACAATACAATACAATACAATACAATACACCAGGTTGGAAGAGACCTTCAAGATCATCGCGTCCAACCCATCAACCAATCCAACCCACCCAACAGCTAGACCATACAGCCAAGCACCCCATCAAGTCTTCTCCTGAACACCTCCTGTGAAGGTGACTCCACCACCTCCACGGGTAGCCGATTCCAATGGGCAATCACTCTCTCCGTGTAGAACTTCTTCCTAACATCCAGCCTAAACCTGCCCTGGCGCAGCCTGAGACTGTGTCCTCTTGTTCTGGTGCTGGATGCCTGGGAGAAGAGGCCAACCTCTGCCTGGCTACAACCTCCCTTCAGGTAGTTGTAGAGAGCAATAAGGTCACCCCTCAGTCTCCTCTTCTCCAGGCTAAGCAACCCCAGCTCCCTCAGCCTTTCCTCATAGGGCTTGTGTTCCAAACCCCTCACCAGCTTTGTTGCCCTTCTCTGGACACGTTCCAGCAAGTCAACATCCTTCCTAAACTGAGGGGCCCAGAACTGGACACAGTACTCAAGGTGCGGCCTAACCAGTGCAGTGTACAGGGGCACAATGACCTCCCTGCTCCTGCTGGCCACACTGTTCCTGATGCAAGCCAGGATGCCATTGGCCTTCTTGGCTGCCTGGGCACACTGCAGGCTCATGTTCAGCCTACAATCAACCAGTACCCCCAGGTCCCTCTCTGCCTGGCCACTCTCCAGCCACTCTGACCCCAGCCTGTAGCACTGCCTGGGGTTGTTGTGGCCAATGTGCAGAATCCGGCACTTGGATGTGTTAAATCTCATGCCATTGGACTCTGCCCATCTGTCCAGCCTGTCGAGGTCCCTCTGCAAAGCCTCTCTGCCCTCCAGCAAATCAACTGCTGCCCCCAGCTTGGTGTCATCTGCAAATTTACTGATGATGGACTCAATGCCCTCATCCAGATCATCAATAAAGATGTTGAAGAGCATGGGGCCCAGTACTGATCCCTGGGGCACACCACTAGTGACAGGCCGCCAGCTGGATGTGGTGCCATTCACCATTACTCTCTGGGCTCGGCCCTCCAGCCAGTTCCTAACCCAACGCAGTGTGCTCCTGTCCAAGGCACGGGCTGCCAGCTTGGCCAGGAGTTTGCTGTGGGGACGGTGTCAAAGGCCTTGCTGAGGTCCAGGTAGACCACATCCACAGGCCTCCCCACATCCACCAGGCGGGTCACCTGATCATAGAAGGAGATCAGGTTGGTCAGGCAGGACCTGCCCCTCCTAAATCCATGCTGGCTAGGCCTGAGCCCCTGGCCATCCTGTAAGTGCTGTGTGATCGCACTCGAGATGACCCGTTCCATAATCTTGCCTGGCACTGAGGTCAGGCTGACAGGCCTATAATTCCCTGGCTCATCCAACCGGCCCTTCTTGTGGATGGGCACCACGTTAGCCAGCTTCCAGTCTTCTGGGACCTCTCCAGTGAGCCAGGACTGCTGAAAAATGATGGAAAGTGGCTTGGACAGCTCATCTGTCAGCAATCTCAGCACCCTAGGATGGATCCCATCCGGTCCCATGGCCTTGTGGGGGTCCAAGCGGCTCAGTAGATCTCTAACTTCCTCTTGGAGCAGTGGGAAACTATGCAGCTCTCTGGCTCCTTCTGCCAGCTCTGCAGGCCAGCTGTCTGGAAGACGTTCTGCCCTGCTAGTGAAGACTGAGGCAAAGAAGGTGTTAAGTACCTCTGCCTTTTCCTCATTCTTTGTTACAACGTTCCCCTCCGTGTCAACCAAGGAGTGGAGGTTGTCCTTGCCCTTCTTCTTGCTATTGATGTATTTATAGAAGGACTTTTTGTTGTCCTTCACAGCAGAGGCCAGTCTAAGTTCTAAATGGGCTTTTGCCTCCCTAATTTTCTTCCCGCACAACCTAGCAACATCCCTAAACATTCTGTAGGTTGCCTCCCCTTTCTTCCAAAGATGATACACCCTCTTTTTTTCCCTAAGTTCTATTAAAAGTTCATTGCCCATCCAGGCTGGCCGTCTGCCCCGGCGGCTCATCTTCCGGCACACCGGCACAGCCTGTTCTTGCACCTTCAATAGTTCTTCCTTGAAGTAGGTCCAGTTCTCCTGGACCCCTTTATTTTTAAGGACTGATTCCCAAGGAACCTTCTGAATTAGTTCCTTGAGTAGCCTGAAGTCTGCCCTCCGGAAGTCCAGAGTGGAGGTCTTCTTGCTGCCCCTCTTGGCTTGGCTGCATACTGAAAACTCTATTATGTCGTGGTCACTGGTGCCTAAACACCCTCCGACCACCACATCACCCACCAGCCCTTCCCTGTTGGTGAAGAGGAGGTCAAGCATAGCCTTACCCCTGGTAGGCTCACGCAGCACCTGGGATAAGAAGCTGTCCTCCATGCACTCTAAGAACCTCCTAGACTGCCTCCTCTCTGCTGTGTTGAGATCCCAACAGATATCAGGCAGGTTGAAGTCACCCATGAAAATGAGGTCAGGTGATCTTGAGACAGCCTTAAGCTGCCTATAGAATGCCTCATCGACATCCTCCTCCTGGTTGGGTGGTCTATAACAGACGCCAACCAGGATGTCTGCCCTGTTGGTCTTCCCTCTAATTCTCACCCACAAGCACTCAACCCTATCATCCCTGATCTCCATCTCAACAGCATCCAGTGCCTCCCTGACGTGCAGGGCCACCCCTCCACCCCTTCTTCCTTGCCTGTCTCTCCTGAAGAGCCTGTAGCCATCAATTGCAGCGCTCCAGTCATGCGAGTCGTCCCACCACGTCTCTGTGATGGCAACTACATCATAACTTTCTTGCTGCAACAAGGCTTCCAGCTCCTCTTGTTTGTTACCCATGCTTCGTGCATTAGTGTACATGCACTGCAGCTGGGCTGCTGGTTTCACCTCTAGCTCTAGCTTATCACCTCCAGACTCCTGCCTAAGGGCACTGGTTTCCGACCCTCCCCCTTCGAAGCTAGTTTAAAGCCCTGTCAATGAGACTTGCTAATTCCCTTCCCAGAATCTTTTTACCTTTGGGGGACAGGCCATTCTCATGTATTATGACCTTTCCCCTCCTCTGGGACAGATGTACTCCATCTGTTACCAGCTGACCTGGTGCAGTAGAAAGTTCCCCAAGATCGAAAAACCCAAAATTCATTCGTCTGCACCAGCCCCTAAGCCACTTGTTGACTACAGCGGCTGACCTGTTCCTTATTGTGTTCCCTCCTGCAACTAACGGTATCGATGTAAAAATTATTTGTGCACCTGACCCCTCAACCAGATCTCCCAGGGCCCTGAGGTCATTTTTGATAGCCCTGGGAGGCCTGGTACCAACATCATCATTCCCTAACTGCATGACCAATAAGGGATAATAATCTGAGGGCTGTACCAGACTGGGCAGCCTTCTGGTAACATCTCCAACTTGGACTCCTGCTAGGCTAATAACTTCCCTATGAGATGGGTCTGGCCTACATATGGGACCTTCTGTTCCCCTCAGGAGGGAATCACCAATTACAATTACCCTCCTTTTCTTTTTTAGGGAGCAAGTCCTGATGCCAGGGGAAGGCTGTTTAACCTTAGGCTGCGTTGCCTTAGGCTGCTTTACCTTAGGTTTACCTTAGGTTTACCTTAGGTTTACCTGCTTTACCTTAGGTTGTTTAACCTTAGGCTGTTTAACCTTAAGCTGTTTAGCCTCAGGGAAGACCCCAGCTACAGCTACTGAATGTTGTTCAATCTTAAAAGCAAAACAGTTCTGCAGAAAAAAATTGTTTCTCCAGGGGCCAGTTCATTAAAATTATTTAGAGGTGCTTCACAGTGCTGATAGCACCTGTGTGGGAGCCATAGTAATGTTGCAAGTCAGAGTGAATTCAGTATATAGCAATTATTTTCTTTTGAAGGTTCTTAACAGATACCTATGTAAATATTTTTATCCTGGCATTGTGTGAAAACTTCCATCATGCAGTCTTTGTTCTGGAGATCTAGAAAATAAACTAAAAACTGTTTAAATCAAGTGCAAACTACTAAGTACTATTCTTTCAGACCAAATAAAAAGTACAGCTACAGCTCTTTCAGCAGTAAGATACCTGCTATTAAGGGGAATTATGACAGGATTCATCAAGGATTGGTCAGAAGCTATGTCATGTACATTGAAATTATTAGAATAGAATAGAATAGAATTAACCAATTGGAAAAGACCTTTGAGATCATCAAGTCCAACCTATCATCCAACACCATCTAATCAACTAAACCATGGCACCAAGTGCCCCATCCAGTCTCCTCCTAAACACCTCCAGTGATGGTGACTCCATCACCTCCCTGGGCAGCACATTCCAATGGCCAATCTGGGAAGAACTTCTAACATCTAGCCTAAACCTCCCCTGGCACAGCTTAATAATAATAATAATAATAATAATACAATAATAATAATACAATACACCAGGTTGGAAGAGACCTTCGAGATCATCGCGTCCAACCCATCAAACAATCCAACCCACCCAACAACTAGACCATACAGCCAAGCACCCCATCAAGTCTTCTCCTGAACACCTCCAGTGAAGGTGACTCCACCACATCCATGGGTAGCCCATTCCAATGGGCAATCACTCTCTCCGTGTAGAACTTCTTCCTAACATCCAGCCTAAACCTGCCCTGGCGCAGCCTGAGACTGTGTCCTCTTGTTCTGGTGCTGGCTGCCTGGGAGAAGAGGCCAACCTCTGCCTGGCTACAACCTCCCTTCAGGTAGTTGTAGAGAGCAATAAGGTCACCCCTCAGTCTCCTCTTCTCCAGGCTAAGCAACCCCAGCTCCCTCAGCCTTTCCTCATAGGGCTTGTGTTCCAAACCCCTCACCAGCTTTGTTGCCCTTCTCTGGACACGTTCCAGCAAGTCAACATCCTTCCTACCCAGCTTGAGACTGTGTCCTCTTGTTCTGGTGCTGGTTGCCTGGGAGAAGAGACCAACCCCCACCTGGCTGCAACCTCCCTTCAGGTAGTTGCAGACAGCAATAAGGTCTCCCCTGAGCCTCCTCTTCTCCAGTCTAAGCACCCCCAGTTCCCTCAGCCTCTCCTCATAGGGCTTGTGCTCCAAACCCCTCCCCTTCTCTGGACACATTCTGGCAACTCAATATCTTTCCTAAACTGAGGGGCCCAGAACCGGACACAGTACTCAAGGTGTGGCCTAACTCCCTTAGTGATGGAGAAAGCCAAGACAAAGTCCAGAAGACAGTGAATCGAATTGTTATGAATAAAACCTGCCATAAACAGGTGCAAAAAAGCATTTCCAGGGGAAAAAGTAGGAATATGAAGTTAGCAGGCATTTGAGAAAACATACTACTCTTAATGCTATTTTTGTTATTTTCAGCGAAAAGAAATTGCATATAATCTTTGAAGAAGTCAGGAGGGATTGAACCAAATTATACACCTGTCACCCCCTGAAGAAAAAAGTCACAAAATGGCAAGTCACGAAAACTAGCTCTTGGTTACAAGTTCTTCTTTTGCATTTGCAATAATGTAAGACTTGAACATGGAATTTAACAAATATTTTAACAGAATATCAGATCTCTATGCTAAAATCTATTCCCTGGTGTTTATCAGCAGTAGCTGATAAAATGAGCATCTTTTTTCTACTGTTTCTTCAATACCACAGGAAGTATTAGTCTCAAGTCTTTTCAGAGAGCCTAGTTGCAGTGTTCACCTATTTGTCCTAATTATCTAGAAGTCGAAATTGTAACATAAATAGTAATTGAATCCCACTGCTGCATCAACATGTTCTTGTTCATACAGCTGAGCTTGTTTTACTTTATCTTTTTCCCTTTCTTTCCCTGATGAGGTCCAGATGAAAAGTAGACTTCAGCTAAATCACAGTACAGCTTTGGAAGTCAATCATATGTCTGACTAAGGGACTTCAAGATAAAATATCCTACTGCAATTTAATTCTTGTCAAAACTTTTAACCTTGAATATTTCATATTAAAAGGGTTATTATTCCATTTTTATTCATACAAGCATGCACAATTCTGTTTGCATTCTTTTGCACAATATAGGAATTTGGACATGATGCTGTCTTTTCTCTTATGAACAGGTTTCTGAACTAAGACTCATAGCCATACATGACTTATGTAGGTTCATATAACTTCTTAACAATAAAAAATCCATTGGCAAACTCAATAATATTGTTTTGTCTACTTATTTTTTGCTCATTTTCCTTATTGAAAAGTTGCATACTGAAGGCATTTCCTCTGAAAATTAAAATGTGAGGTCACTGAAACAATTATGATAAGATAATCTTTCTGTAGCTTGTGAAATTAGATATGTCTCTCTTATCAACGTGTTTGATAAATTCTGTTACAATGGAGTAATCTCTTATTTTCATATAAGCTCATTTCCGGTTCCATTTAACTCTTCCCTTTTTAGTTTCCACAAAGGATACATATTTTGAAGAAAAACAATGAAAAGAAAGCAATACAGAAGGGGCATCTACATACCAGGAGATAAATTTCCAGGTTTACTCTTGAAAAGGGGCAGCTACCTCATAGATCAGTTACCTGATTTTCCTCCCTGATCTGCCCAAGGTGCACATTGCTGACTTCAGAAAAGATCTGTGTAATTTGATAAGATGATTAAAATAAATTAATTGTTTATTTTGAACAGCTATAAAATCTATCACCACCAGGTATGACTCATCTTCTTCTCCTCAACAACTATTAACTCCGTCAAGAGAATTAGGGAAAATAACTCTTGGCTAGGATAGACTGTCGAAAGTGAAGCACTAACTGCATGTTAAGAAGTAACATATAAAAGCTTTAAGTCTTCAGAGAGCCTTAGAGCCACATGACACTTCTTGAACACTTGCCCAGAAGTATATCTTAAAACTACAGTAACTCCCATTTCATATAAAAGGAACATCAATCATTGTTAAGCTTTGCTATTATATCTCACCAAAAGCAGTGGTGAAACCCAACCCAACCTTAGAATGTAACATGAATTAAAACGCTGTCATCGTGGCAGTAAGCATTTCACACAAATCGT
Source organism: Picus viridis (assembly GCA_033816785.1). NCBI lineage: Eukaryota > Metazoa > Chordata > Aves > Piciformes > Picidae > Picus > Picus viridis. The sequence goes on from CM066570.1 coordinate 4,992,429, forward strand.
TTTATTGTTTTCCACCAAAATTGTAATTGAATTTGATACCGAGTCACACTTTTGAAGACAAAATAAAATCTAGTTGAAAATTCCCAGCCTAGTCTAGCACAAGAGACAAGTCTACAAACTGGTCTGCTTCACCAAAAGGAAAAGTTATGGAAAAATTGTGACTTAACTTGGATTGGAAATAGAAGTTAAAACAGAGCTATTTTGGGTGTTTCATTTTTTTTATCACTTGGGAAATAGTGATATTTAATGCAATAGAAGAGACTAGACTGGACTGGACTGGACTGGACTGGACTAGACTAGACTAGACTAGACTAGACTAGACTAGAATAGAATAGAATAGAATAGAATAGAATAGAATAGAATAGAATAGAATAGAATAGAATAGAGCAGGTTGGAAGAGACCTTTGAGATCATCGAGTCCAACCTATCATCTAACACTATCTAATAAACTAAACCATGGCACCAAGCACCCCACCCAGTCTCTTCCTAAACACCTCCAGTGATGGTGACTCCACCACCTCCCTTGGCAGCACATTCCAATGGCCAATCACTCTGTGAAGAACTTCTTGCTAAATATTTTATCCTCTGGCTGTGGGCTGGGCCTTAAAACCAAAATTCCCAATTCTTTGATTCATGGATGGAAGGAAGACTTTAATATTGCATGATCCTAGAATAACTTTTGAGATGTTCCAAGGAAACTGTGAATGAAAATGAAGTGTACTGTTTATCTACAAGTCACAGACAACAAAGAGATATGATCTCTACAACGGTATAAGCTTCTCTGTGTGCCTCTTTGAGAAAAACATACACAAATCCCTGTTACAAATTAGTCACATGCTATTACTGGTGGTGTTATCCCTAGCTTCCTGTATGCATATATGTATTTATTTAAAAATGCCATCTAAGTAGAATTAATCATGCCTAAACTAAAAACTGCATGGCTATGGTAAAGTAATAACCACACCTTGTACAATGAGTTTGGGTTTCCTGATTCATTTTTTTATTTGATTTTTATTTGAATCATTGCTGGAACGTGTCCAGAGAAGGGCAACAAAGCTGGGGAGGGGTTTGGAGCACAAGCCCTATGAGGAGAGGCTGAGGGAGCTGAGGTTGCTTAGCTTGGAGAGGAGGAGGCTCAGGGGAGACATTGCTGTCTAAAACTTCCTGAAGGGAGGTTGTAGCCAGGTCTCAAGCTGCACCAGGGGAGGTTTAGGCTGTTTGTTAGGAAGTAGTTCTTCCCAGAAAGAGTGATTTGCCATTGGAATGGGCTGCCCAGGGAGGTGGTGGAGTCACCATCACTGGAGGTGTTTAGGAAGAGACTGGGTGGGGTGCTTGGTGCCATGGTTTAGTTGATTAGATAGTGTTGGATGATATGTCTTTTCCAACCTGGTAAATTCTATTCTATTCTATTCTATTCTAGTCTAGTCTAGTCTAGTCTAGTCTAGTCTATTTATTTTATTTCCTCTGAATCTGCATGATAATTGAACTGGGGGTGTGGGGGGTGTGTGTGTGCAAAAAATCCATGTGCATGCCTTAGCTAGGCTTTTCTGTACTGTACTTACAAAACTCATTCATTTTGCTTGTATGCTTTTATGACCAATTAAAAGAAAACCCTAGCCTGCTAAAAATGCAGTAGAATTAAAATACTTAATTCCTATCAAAAGCAAAAGTAATGTTTTGTTCACATATTTTGATCTACCCCAAAGCTCCTTCCTCTGTATTCAACTGCTCCAGATTGCCTGACATCTACCTTACATAAGGTAAAGAAATTAGCAGTGAAAGCTTTGGTTTCCAAGAAAGCTCTGGTGATATTGATAGATTTCATTAGAGATGCACCCAATACTTATTCTTCTGCTGCTTATTCTTTGTGTTTTATGAGAACCCTGTAAAAAAGTGCTCCACATAATCTAAAAATTAAGCCATAATGTTAATGAAATATACAAAACCTCACAGATGCTGTTCCAAATGATGGTTGTGCAACATAATGCAGTAGAACCTTGTCTTTTTCCCAAAGAATGTTTTTAAATAGTATTGTTTAGTTTCAGATCTGTGGGAAAATTTTAATTCCTGTTTCAGGAAGGTTCTCAGAGCCTAGGGACACTAGAGAAGGGACACTTCCCTATTCTCTAACTGAAGTTAGGAGACTGTAAAGGAATGATCTTTACAACAAGTAGTTACTCTGTCCCCCCAAGAAGAAGACTTCCTTTCCTGTATGAAGACTGCTGTTTGAAAGATCAACATCAAAACCTTTTTATTTTTATTTTTTTTAAGTAAAACCCCACACATAATTTCTTAAGGGTAAGACACTTCCTTAGTATGTAGAAATTGCTCTGTGTCTACTAGGAATCAGTGTGGTGCAGTCTGTGCTTGGAGTGATAAATTAAATGAATCTAGACAACAGCTAAGTCACTTCTTTGCTGAAAGTGAATGATAATGACATTGTCTTGTGCTTTATGATAAACTCATTTAAAAGACTAAAATGCTTGGGGGGAATTCCCACATTTTAGGAAACATGTATAAACTGTCCTTCACTTGATCAGTTGCAAACTGCTGAGAGTAGTGAGAATGCATACATATATTATCTTTCTAAATCCTTGTGTATATCTGGTTTATATCTGAAGAGGTTTTTCATGAAAATGTCCTGGTTTTCCTTTTGAAACTGAAGAACAGCTAACTGTGCATGCTATGTGAAAAATGGATTTTGCAGGCAAAAAAAAAAAAAAGTAAGAGAATATATATATTAAAGCACAAAGAAATGGTCACAAAGCTATTCAACCAAGAATCTCTTGTTGTCTCTGTTTATTTATGATGCATCTGTCACTTTGAGGGTGACGTTGCATGTTATGATTGAGCTGATCTTCTACATTAACACTACTTCAAATGAAGTATCCTCCTCCTCCTCTTTCCCAGTCCCTTCTCTTCCATGAACATTATCCTCACCATGCAGTCCTTTGCTTTCCTTAGCTAGCTCCAAGACATGTATTTATAGCCTGGATTAGTTTTTTGCCAATTTGCCACTGCGCACCAATTCTGTAAAAGTCTAGTAAGTGCCAACATCAAAATGAGAGAAGGGAGAGGAGAGCATCATGCAAGCAGGGAAATCTTAAGCAGTGGGAAGCTCTTACATAATCTTAAATAACATCACCTTCTCCACCTTAAGCCTACCCATCTCGAGATGCAGAGCTGATACAGCATGTTGTTGCTACAAAGAGAAGTCTAGTAGCTTTCCTTTCTCATTTCTGAAAGGCAGCATTTACTTGAGGAACTTTGCTTTAAATATACCAGTGGGATAATGAGCACAATTTTCAAATGCTAGTCTTTATTTAGGGATTAGAACTGTAAGATACAGCACACCAATCAAAAGGTGTACTTGCTTATAAAGTACATGCATGTATGTTTTCTCGTCTTTCTCACCCCTCTCTGCTTTTGGACAAACCTACCCTCCCCCCACAAGGGATTTTTTTCATCTCTTGACTAAAGAATGTATTTCCATAGAAGTCTTGCAAGCTAAATGAACAATTAGACCTTTTCACTGCACAAATCACTAAAAAAAAAAAAAAAAAGAAACTAAGGAAACCTGAGTTCATGCTCCTGTGCAAAGGCTGTATTTATACTGCTTAAACAAATGTATCAATCTTTTACTGCCTATGAACTAGAAATAAGCCTGCTGTGGTATACGTAAGTGGTAATTATTTGTTGGCTATGCATGTACACTATTAGGTGAGATAAAAGCTGTGTTGATCATGTGAAAAGTGAAGTGGGATACAAACAGCAGTGGTCTATGTTCTTGCATTTGTTTGGATTACTTTACAGGCATATTTTCAGAAAACCTGTTCCAGGTTTACCCACTGTAATGGGAGCAGAAAGAGTATATCCCTGAACACTGGCAATTCCTGGCTGCAGAACAGTCTCTTGCACCCACAGATATAATCTGTGAGTTAGTCATGCTTCTCTATGAATTCTCAAAACTGACCTGATGTGTGACTGGTATAACCAGCTATTGATCTAAACATAAAAAAAGGATAACTTTAAAGTAATTCTAGATGTTTGCTGAGAGAATAGAAACTACACTACTTTTAAACATGCAATCTTACCAATTTTTTGTATTGATACTTTTCTTATCTGTTTATAGATGGATTTTAGTAAAGGCTGACTCTTTAATAGTGTTGACACTAGTGCATAATATAAAGCTGGTAAACTGTAGTACAGCAATTAAAAACCAAAATGCTTGCATCTCATGCATAATGAGATATTTACTTCTTTATTTTTGAAACCAGTACTAGTTATAGACTATTCAGGTACTCTTGGTCATACCATGGGTGATATTAAAATAATCTAAACTACAGAAAGGATATATTTCCATTTTTTTCACAGTACTAAAATAAAATAAACCAACCAAACAAAAAACCCCAAAGCAAAGGCCTAAGATTGCATTGATTAAGTTGGTTTCTAAAAGCATTGCTTTATCTCAAAATGAAGTACAGTTTTCTGAAATAAAAGAGCTGTAGTTTTTGAGTAACAACACTACATATGGTTAACACCAGACAGTGCCTATGTAAGGTTGGAAGCTGCAAGCTGAGATGTGTAAGTAAAGTGGGAGGAAAACAAATGAGATGTCAGCTACATGCTCAGTAGCTTTCCAGGCAGTATGTTTGAATGAGCAGTGTTACCATATACTGAGTTGTTATTTGTTACGTGATACCAAGGAAAGGATTCATGCAATTGTTTATTATTGCAAACTGCTCTGTGTAAAACACTTTTAAAAGTGGAGCTATCACTAATATGTGGCAATAGATTTGAGGGATCTGGTAAATGAATTTGATTTAGTTATTTAGGCTCTATTAGATACCTAGTGTGTAACATGTTGACCAGTATCAATAGCATTCCTAAGATTTACTCTGCACCTGTGTTTTTGAACCCTCTCCCTTTTACTGAACTTTCTAGGATCAATGCCAATTATTAGACTTTAATAAGATTTATTTCTCCATCAAGATGCCAAATATGCTAGTAGGTGTGATAATTTCAGGCCTTAGCCAAAGCCATATTCTCAATACTTCTATACTGCAATCAGATCTAAACACCATAAAATAAATAATTTAAATTATTTTTATGTGCCAAATTATGTTAGATCATTCTCAATTTAATTACCTAGTTATTGAGTACTTAATAATATACCACCTAATAATGTAATACCTCATATATATATGCCTGAGTGGTCTACATGGTCAATTCTTACACTTAAATGATCAGTAAAAGTGGCAAATCAAAGGAGAATATTACAGAGGATATGAATTGTTTTATATGTGATTTAAGAATCACACATTAATTACATAACTGATAAAGAGTACAGATGCCAGCAAAGATACAGAATCAAGCATGAGAGCACTGTTTCATCTAGTGTCAGACAGTAGAGAGCTACATCAGGTTTTTAACTAGAAAGGACTGAGAGGAAACTGTCCAGAGATTTTGAAGTTAAGATTTTGAAGCTAAGATAACAGGTTTTCAGAGAATAATTTAGAAAAGTTCAGCTTAAAGATATATTTTTTTTTTTAAATTTGAAGATTAGTGTTAATTTCATTCCTTTTGCAGACACAAGAAGAAGAAAAATTGTGGGATGCTTCTACTACATTTGTTAAAAAGTCAGTGTCAAATGCTTTGCTGTTACTTTGAAAGAGGCATGGATGTGGTGCTAAGGGACATGGATTAGGACCAGACTTGGTAGAGTTATACAATGGCTGGACTAAATGATCTTAAAGGCTTTTCCAGTCAAAATGTTTCTATGATTCCAATGGGTGGTTTTTTTGCAAGATGAATAGTTACTACATTTTGGAAATCCTTTTTGGCTGCCTGGAACAAGCTGCTTCTTTTTCTAGTGAAGAAAAAGTTTCTGGCTGCTTCTTGCACACGTTTTGGTGCCTCCTTGCTGCAGTGGGGTTGGACTAGATGATCTTTCAAGGTCCCTTCCAGCCCCTAACATTCTGTGATTCTGTGATTCTAACCTTGTAGGTTATTCCCTTTTACTTAGAATTCACATGTCTATAGGACACCTCATAAAAAATAAAAATCATAGAAATTGGCTGCAGAGATTATTGGAATATACATAATAGTTGGTTCATTACAGAAAGTCAGAACAAGCAATGCTATCTGGGCTTCAGTTCTTTTGAGTTTATGGAAGTTTTCCATTGGTTGAAGGGGAGTTTGGACTGTGCTATATCATTTCACACAGGAATTGTTAATTAGATGCATCAGCTGCTTAGAATATATTCATCTTGGTTGCAAATATGCACATTCTCATTACAAGAGAGATATGGACATGCTGGAATGTGTCCAGAGAAGGGCCACAAGGCTGATCAGAGGGCTGGAGCACCTCTCCTGTGAGGACAGGCTGAGAGGGTTGGCAGTGTTCAGTTTGGAGAAAAGAAGGCTCTGACAAGGCCTCACTGTGGCCTTCCGATATCTGAAGGGGGCCTACAAGAAAGCTGGGGAGGGACTTTTTAGGACTCAGGGGAATGAATCATAGAATCATAGATTCATAGAATCATAGAATCAATAAGGTTGGAAAAGACCTCAAAGATCATCAAGTCCAACCTGTCACCCAACACCTCGTGACTAACTAAACCATGACACCAAGTGCCACGTCCAATCCCTTTCTGAACACCTCCCTCCAGGGACGGTGACTCCACCACCTCCCTGGGCAGCACATTCCAATGGCTAATGACTCTCTCTGTGAAGAAATTTCTCCTCACCTTGAGCCTAAACCTCCCCTGGTGCAGCTTCAGACTGTGTCCTCTTGTTCTGTTGGTGGTTGCCTGGGAGAAGAGACCAGCCCCCTTGTGGATACAACCACCCTTCAGGCAGTTGTAGACAGCAATAAGGTGTCCCCTGAGCCTCCTACTTCTCCAGGCTAAGCAACCCCAGCTCCCTCAGCCTCTCCTCATAGGGCTTGTGCTCCAAACCCCTCCCCAGCTTTGTTGCCCTTCTCTGGACATGTTCCAGCCACTCAACATCTTTCCTAAACTGGGGGTCCAGAACTGGACACAGGACTCAAGGTGTGGCCTAACCAGTGCAGCGTACAGGGGCACAATGACTTCCCTGCTCCTGCTGGCCACAGGAGCTAGAAATGGGTAGATTTAGATTAGATGTTAGGAAGAAATTCTTCCCCATGAGGCTTGTGAGACACTGGCACAGGTTTCCCAGGGAGGTGGTGGAAGCCCCATCCCTGGAGGATTTTTAAGGCCAGGCTGAATGTGGCTCTGAGCAACCTGATCTGGTGTGAGGTGTCCTTGTCCATGCCAGCGGGGTTGGAACTAGATGATCCTTGGGGTCCCTCCCAACCCTGACAATTCTGTGATTATTAGTATGCTATATACCATCAAAACTGAGTGAAAATAGCAAGTGTGCTATGGAATAAATCTTAATCATGGTTATCTTGCCTCTTTCATTGCTTGCATATGCTTTCAGATATTCCAAGCCTAAAGAATAAATGGATGAATAGAGTTAAGGAAGAACGAGATGGGAGATGTGTATTTACACGGCCAACTGTCACTTCTAAGCTTAAAAAAAATATCTTTTTTAGTAGTCTTTTTGGTGGTTATTGTGTGTATTAGGTGGACTTTTTAAAGAAGAAATAAATACCTTGTATAAAGTTACTTACTGAAAAGCAGCCAAAATTGTAGCACCTCAAATCATATGCAGTCATTGAGGTAGGATTTGTTTTCCCTATCACACAAACTGTTCTATAAATACAGGTATTTGCAGCTGTCCACTGAACAATACAATTTAGCACACAGAAATAATAATAATTTTTATGCTTTGCAAGGGGAAAAATCTGCTTGGCTTCTCTGAAAGTATATGTTGATCACATAAATAGGGGGAGGGCAAATGGTTTGATAATTCTGCATCGTGTCTGCACATAAAAGGTATGATTTTTCTGCCTTTTTAACCCCATCAATCCAAGTCAGATTGATTTGGATAATAAACTGGACAGCCAAAATAAATCTTTCCACCTGTAGAAATAACACCTATTTTTATTTGTGGTAGTCTACTGTTAGCTAAATTTTGTGCTATTCTGAAAATTGTTGAAGATCCTGTCAAATGAAGAGTGTCACAAAAGGGAGTCATGCACTTAAACAAGGCAATTTCACTAGAAGAGGGGGAAAAGGAGATTATCTTTTTTGAGGTCAACAATTTGCATATCACATTTCTGCTGAAAAGAGAAAGAAAAATCCTCTCACATTATGGAAAAATGCGCTTCTTATGTTTATTGTTGACCCATTTTCATGTATTTCACTAGAATTTTATCTCTCTCTGTGTGTATATATATAAAAAGCAGATATATCACAGAAGTGAGTTGCCTGTTAATGAATTCCTTTGTCAATATGTACTTATGACAGACTTTTAAAACTTGTGTACCAAATTCTAATTCCCTTGCTCAAATTAAGTATCACCTTAAAACAAGAGTACAATTGTAAGAACCTAGTAGGAGCAGGTATACCGGACCCAGGCTAGTGCTAGATAAAATGTTGTTTATGTGTTAAGTTTTCAGTGAAAATATCTATAATCATCACATTGGTTTAGCAGTGTCCTGGGGACACCCTTTCCACTGGTTCCATTTGAGATACACTATAATGGGCAATAGTATGTTTATGGTCAAAAGCAACCTTCATATTCTGGGGGAAAAAAATAATTCTTGAAGGCTTTCAATGAGTTGCATGCTGAATTGCTTCAATGAGCTCAATAGGTCATGAACCATGAACTTGTCTGACACAATTTGCAATTCTTTTATTTAAGAGCAGAATTCTACTGTGGTTTCAAACACTTTCATTATAATGATCACAAAACCTATTTTTAATGTTTATGAAATGGTACTGAATATCCCACTGTAGATTCAGAGCATATGTTTGCCAGTGACAAGAAAGAGAGGAATTTGCTAAATTTTATGAACTGTTAATGAGTCAATAAATGGACTGTTTTGCAGCCAGAACTCTGTAACTACTGGCACTGTCCAACATTTCAATCTGGATTTTTTATGGAGAAAGAAGTTCTATTCCAAATTTTAACTCAATTTCTTTCCTTGTTTTTCTTCACAGTAGCATCTTGTGTCTTGAGAAGAAATACACAATTGGATGAGAATCACAAGGTACATTTCTTAACTATTGGCAAGGTAGGAAGTTATCAGAATATAGATCTCTTCAGCACCACTGATTTAATATCAAAATCACATCACATAATTCCTTTCATAAATTTTTCAAGATACACTTTAAATGCAATTGGACTGCAGAACAGTCCTCAGAATTTCAGTGCTCTGATGATTAGAGATGTTCCACATTTGTTCCTATTCATATTTTTATCCAGTTCTGCCAGTGTTTAAAGATGTTAAACAGCACTTCAATCTTTTTGGCTTTTACCCCTTCATTTATTTGAAGATAGGGATCATAAGTCCCTTCAGCTTTTTCTTTGGTAGACTGAACAAGCACTACAGGACTGTCCACGTGCCAGTTCACCCTTCCTGGACAAGGGCAGCCAAGGCTGTTCAGGATCCTGTTCCGCTGAGATCTGATGATAGTTCTAATGATTCTGTGTTTGTGCTGAAAATACTTTTCTAGATGCAACTAGAAGAATGGGAGATAAGTGTACAACCATATGTTTTCTGGAAAAAAGTAGATTTTTAACAATTTATGGTACAAAACATAAAGACTTACTTGTCTGCACAAACAAACCCATTTACCCTGCCTTTGCTGTGATAATAAGATAATTCTAATGTTTGGGGTTTTTTTCTTCTAATTTATAGTATGACTCCCAGCTTGTAGACAAAAAGTTTGCAACTTCCCTAATGTATTGGGTAGAGAGGCTTAGGAAAGATTTTTGACCTGCCATTGTAGGAAAACACAGAGGCTCAGGTTAAGTAAAATAAACATTATTTCAGTATGAAGCAAGAAGTTTAAACATTTTACTGCCTCTGAGTCAGAGAGATAAAAGAGAATAATACAAACCAAAAAACTGTGAAGACACCAAAACTGACAGAAACGTGTCAAATGAGGTGGTGAAACAATATGTGACCTTCTGGGACAGAAGTTGACTGCTGAAGCAATCTGCAGCTGATAAACAAGCAATACCTCACAGAATAGCCATGCCAGTAGTTTGGAATTTTCTGCTGGCATTTACTTTTGTGTAAACTGAACAATTAAATGGCAACAGCTTGGGATGCTACGATTCAATGAGAAATGATTTACATCACTTTCACAATCATATGCCAAGACCATCTGTACATTCAGCCTGTCCACAAGACTGCCTGAGTTAGTTATGACTCATATCACTAAATCTACTGGACAATTTGGTGATCTTATAGGTCTTTTCTTATCCTATGATTCTAAGTAAAATTCAACATGGTCGACCTGCTCTAGTGAGAGATATCACTGCCCATGAGAGAGAGGTTGGATTTGAAGGTGGTTTGAAACCACAACCATTCTGTGATATTTTAACAGTAGTCCTTAATACATTTGCTGGGCAGACCAGTATTACTCCAGAAGGAGGAAACATCCTTTCCAAGATAAGAAAAACTGTAGATGGGCAGAACACATTACACATATTTATATTAAATTTAAGGGTATTTTGTCTTTTGCTCACACAGTGACATGCAGCTTAAAGGTAATGTCCCAGTTTGAGGCAGATCCTCCCTTGCCTCCCACTGGGGGCAGGAAAAAAATGAGACTGGGACAAACGGACTGCAGAAGTGATGGAAAGTTTAAATGGAAAAGCAGGGAGTGTTTTACAGACAACTGTAAGCGCAGTGACCAAAAGGATCCCAAACCATACAGAATCCCTTATAGCATATCCAGAAGCCTTCCAGCATTTCCCTTCTCCTTACCTGAGGGTATACCCAAAACTGCCAGGGCTCTTTCTTCACCCCCTCCAATGTTAGGCTAATCTCAGCTGACCAGATCTGAGATTCCCCTTCCACCTTCTCATCCTGGCATTAGGCCTAGCTATCTTGGAGAACAGACTCTGCACTATAAATACTGCAAAGCCACTGGCCAGTTCTTCACAGAAAGAGTGATTGGCCATTGGAATGGGCTGTCCAGGGAGGTGGTGGAGTCACCATCACTGGAGGTGTTTAGGAAGAGACTGGGTGGGGTGCTTGGTGCCATGGTTTAGTTGATTAGATTGTGTTGGATAATAGGTTGGGCACAATGATTTCAAAGGTCTCTTCCAACCTGGTTAATTCTATTCTATTCTATTCTATTCTATTCTATTCTATTCTATTCTATTCTATTCTATTCTATTCTATTCTATTCTATTCTATTCTATTCTATCCTGAAGGTTAAAATTATCATCCATGGTGGCATACACCAGGATGCAACCCTGTTTCCACTGATATCAAAGAAAACTTTTCTCTTCATTTCAGCGTAACCAGAATTTCTTCTGCATCCATGGCAAGAGAGTATTTACTACTGAGCTACTGAGACAGTAACTCCAGCAGTAAAGCTTGTTTACACTCACTGTATTTATCTCTTCCTTAATGTTTTTAATTAATTGAAAAGACTTAAGCCAACACTTTACCCTGCTAAACTTAAAACAAACAAACCCCCCTCACAAAAGTAATGATAATGGAAAAGTAATTTACTTTCAAATTTCCATTGCAATGAAAGCTTTGGTTACAATTCCACAAATATAATTCTATATGAGTCTCTTCTTAACATACAAATGAAAAGATTATTTAAGAGCTTCTGCTTAATCTCGTCCTCTGTCTGTTAAACATTCCATAAAAAGAAGCCGTTTTTCTTGAAACAAAGAGGTTATTGACCCAGATGGCATAAACCTCATATCTACAATGTCAACAGAAAAAAAAAATCACTGCAAAGGCTTGAAAGTACTATTTGCCCATGTAAATTCAAAGGCATGGCTCCTTTTTATCTGTATGTTTTTCATGTTCACTGTTATGTGAAAGTCCGATTAAAAGCTTTTCAAAATAACCTGAGTGTGTAATTAGGGGGCACACAACTCCCATCCTGGGGTTAATATCCTCACAAACATGCAAAGTACAAATCTAGCAGAGAGCCAGTCTGTTTCATAATTCAGTTCCAGTGTCTTTCCCCCACACTTAGAGGCTTACAGCGATTTGCACAACGATATATTCATTGTTGGCTTATCAACTTTGAGAATGAGTAGTTGTTGAGATATTCATGTTATACATACTAATAGGCTAGTATTAATATTAATAAGTTGCTGTGGTCATTTTTATCAGGATTTGAAGACTAATATTTCACTGAAAAGTCAAGTGACTTTCTTTTTTTTTCTCCCCTTACTTTCAATTACTGCATTGAAAAATGCATTGGATAAAGATAGTGTAAAGACAGTCCTGTGCCATGATGTAAAAATCTGTTCACTACAAGTGTGTACTACAAGTGTACTACAAATGATAGTTCTAGTCAAATTAGCAGATACTGTTTTGAAATGGTGGGTTTGAATTCTGTGGAAGCACTTTGAGGGAAGACTACAACTGAAAAGCCTCTCTACTCGAAGTGAGACACAGTACCAAATATCAGTAGGAACTGGTTAACTTACTCATTTATAGACTATATTCAGACTAAAGCCAGTATTCTAGAAAGAAATTCTTTATGCCTTTTTTAATGAAAAATAAAGATGATAAGCTCCATGAGAACTCTGCAGTCATGAAATGGCAACATTAACTAGATGTTAGTTCCAGTTGAAAGGAATAAATACATAGCTTTGATAGCTGTATTTATATCTATAGATTTAGGAACGTAAACCTTTCCTCACGATGTAGTCATGAATACTCAGTCCACAAATCCAGACAAAGGGTAGTGTGAAAAAAATATTCACCCAATGACCTGTACTGAACCATGAAACCTAGGACTGTGGCTTCAGATCATTTAACTGTTATTTAGCTGCCTTTTCATTTTTTTCTGTCCTTCCATCAGCCTGACTACCACAATATTTCTGTGTGTATAGAAGGTTGGGTGGGGTTTTTCAGTCTAATTTGCCCTCATTGTCTTTCACAATTTATTCTCTGCTTAGGACATCGAAGTTTGCAAAAGCCAGTGAACTTAAGCACGCGCTAAAACCAGGTCAGAATATAGGCTACTAACGGTAAGATGTGACAACAGGCAAAGTTCAACCTGTAAAATAAACCTTTTGAAGGCACTTAAGTAACTTTAGATCTAAATTTAGTTTTTAAAAATAGAAAGGTAGATTACTTAAGTAGATGCTAGAAGGAGGATTCTCTTGATAGCTGTAATTTCTATACTGTTATTTCTCCTGAATACCATTTCACGCTAAGCAGTTTATGCTAGGGTGAGGAATGTGGGAGTATTTCTTTATGCCCTTGTCGTTTACTTTAACTTCTATAAGTGACTGACATGCATTCATTAGAAAGGGAAAGAAATTACAGTAGATTGTGTAAATCTTAAACTAAAAGGTGGTAAATCTGCAAGAATAAACAACATGCCATTTCTCTAAGAAGACAGAGGAAAGCAGGAAAAAAAAAATCTGCCAGTGAGCTCAAAAGCACTCCATCATTCTTGTTTCAGCTTGACTTTCCTGAACAGAGGTACCAGGTTGTACATTATTCTGATATAGTAGGAGAGATTCTGTTAGAAGCAGGTTTTCTAAGAGGAGCTAGTGGGTCAGAGGAGCAGCCTGGGCTGTGTGGTAGGTGAGCTGCTGGAGGTGACCATGTGATCAGCCACAGGTTGGAGTGGAGCAAGAACTTTGTGGCAGAATCAGTGCTTTATTAAAATCTTTGCCTCAAAGAAGAAAAGAGCAATCAAGAAAATGTACATTTGATGGCAGGATTCAGGTACTGATTGGGATCCCCTCCTGCAACAGAGGGGTGTAAAAGCTGCTCCTCTCTGCTTCCACTGGTACATAATATTCTTCCAAACTGCTTAAAGCAGTGATAAGATATTAATAGGGAAGTGCAAATGCAGTCCCATGATCAAAGACTTTGTTGTGCCACTGAATGATAAGGAGAAAAATGACAAGGAGAAAGTGAAGATCTGCCTGAAGGCAAGAAAGTGATATTACTAATAAGGAAAGATTTCAATCAAGAGGAAAAGGCTGACAAAAACCTGGCTCCTTTCCTATCCTTAGTCCTGTTGCTCTGGGTACAGGAGTAATGTTTATCACAATGGATAGTATAAATAATTCTATGAACACATGTTCTTCATAAGTGGCAAAGATCTCTAGAGGACGGTGTATTAAATTGTGGATATTATCTACCCATACCAAAACCCAGAAAAGCATGAAATTTGTAATTGACTCAATTTACCTCATTTATTAACAGCCTAGACCTCTGTTTGAATTAATATTGCCCAATGGAATTTCAAGTGGTGGTGACATGGCGTGGCATGACACAAATTAATGCCTGTTCCCCCTACTATACTGCAAACCACCCCTATCTCCAATTAGGTTAGTTCTAATCTAATATGCATGCTTTCATGACTTCTATTGACAATAAAATATGACTGTTTCCCCCTTCCTTCTTTGATGTCAGACTTGTTTTACCAAGTAGCTGGTTTTCTTAATAGCATGCTGACATTTGCATATAGGGTACTGATTGCATTCTCTTTCTGGCTATCTCGTACTTTATTGCAGTATGCTCTAATGTGGATCACATCCAGTCACAATTAAATGTATCATTTTGCACAAAAGGTACAGTAATGGCATGAGCAGGCAGTTGACTATAATATATTGCCTATCATTTTGTAATATAAATGATACAATTTAACACTTCTTACTTATCTACCACTTCTCCAGCCAGTAATGGGGAATACCATTTTTCTTCCTAATGAAATGAAAGTTTTTTGTTTCTTTAGCGTGAATCAACCTTGGCAATGTACTAGATACTCAAAAGACATGTTGATTACTGCCTGTAAATAGGCAGGTAGGGCCTGATCCACCAGCTATCAAAAAAATACCACAATTCCTGTTGATATTGAAGGGTTTTGTGCTAGATCTCTACAAATGTCCTGACAGCAATGTATTCAAATTAATTTGACACAGAACACTTTATAATAAATTATTGTAAAAGGTGAAATAAAATGCAGCAAGCTGGTTTGGTTTGTGTTCTGGTTGGTTGTTTTTGTTTATTTAAAAAAAAAATAAATTGTTATAATAGCAGTCATGACCTTGGCATTGGGAATTTCCTAGGGATTTCATAACCAACCAGCGTGCAATGCCTTTGCCTCAGGCCGTCAGCTCTCCCAGCTGAAACCGCCCTTTATGACAGTTATTAATATCTAAGTTCTGCGTAGGTAAATTCTTGACTTACTCAACAATTTTTGAGGAAGTATAAGCATAGATTCAAATCCTGGTACAATGACACATTTGAAAAAAACATCATTGGCAATTGATGTTTTCATATCACTAAATACACTCACAGTGACTTATTTTTTATCTGAACTGAGTTTAGATCTATTTATTCAGTCAGCTTTTGATCAGGCCCAATAAATACTTCTATGACTGTAGATTCCATTAAGTCATAATTGTAATTTCTTGCATACAGATTTCCTACAAATGGCGAAGTTCTCAGTTTGAATGTTTCTTTCAGGATTCAGTTATTTTAATTTTTTTCCCCCAGTACTGAATTTTGAGAATAGAATAGAATAGATATAGATATAGATATAGATATAGATATAGATATAGATATAGATATAGATATAGATATAGATATAGATATAGAATTGAATTAACCAGTTTGGAAAAGACCTTTGAGATCATCAAGTCCAACCTATCATCCAACACTATCTAATCAACTAAACCATGGCACAGAGTGCCCCATCCAATCTCTTCCTAAATACCTCCAGTGATGGTGACTCCACCACCTCCCTGGGTGAAAAAATCCAGCAACAAAACTATCCTATTTATGGCTGCATACACTTTTTTTTCCTTTTTTTTTCCCCCTCTGTAGTAGTTTCCGTCTGTGCCTAGAGTATTTTCCACAGATCTTGAACAGAAAGTGATACAATGCAAATAAATCACCATTGGATATAAAAAGGAGAAGAGAAATCTTTGAGGTTATTGAATGGACTGATTTACATTAATATGAAAAGATTCCAATAGAATAGAATAGAATAGAATAGAATAGAATAGAATAGAATAGAATAGAATTAACCCGATTGGAAAAGACCTTTGAGATCATCAAGTCCAACCTATCACCAAACACCATCTAATCAACTAAACCATGGCACCAAGTGCCTCATCCAGTCTCTTCATAAACACCTCCAGTGATGGTGACGCCACCACCTCCCTGGGCAGCCCATTCCAATGGCCAATCTCTCTTTCTGTGAAGAACTTCTTCAAGGAGAGAAAAAGCGTATTTTCATGTGATACAATATTTTTTCCAGTCTGTGTGGCTGCACAATCAATAGGTCTATGATTGTAATTGTTCATTTGTTTATTTTGTTATCAGATACACTTACTTTTATAATGTAATGCTTGTAGGGGGTTTTGTATCCGTTCCATGGGTTTCCATTTCCTATCTACGGAATATTTACCGTGTACATTTTATAATTAGCCAATGAGATGAGACAAACAACACACTTTCACAAGACTATAACATCCTTCTGGCGGTGTTATATGGGACAACGTCATGTCTAGAATTACTTTAATCACCAAAGTAGAATAATTGCTTGGAAATGTACTGCCTGCAGTGTCTTATTGCTAATAGAATTATAGCTGAGTCACACAATGAAAGCTATAGTTACGTGTAGATTAGTAATTCTAATATAAAGGCCCTTTATTTTTCAGCTGCTTGTAACTTTCAGTCATTGGTCTTTTAAACTTCTGACTGGCAGAAGCTCCACATTGTTGAAGTGTTAAAAACTACCTTATACAACTCATTTCTCATTATAACCACACCCATTAATTTGAAAACAAAGAGGGAAATTAATTAAAATAATGTTCAGCACAGGAACATTTGTGAAGGCTTAATAGGGAACCAAAAGACAAAGCAGCAAATCTAAAGATCCCAAAGCTAAGAATTTACGTGCATCAGAAAGGCCTATCCAACTTCTGTTTCTTCTATCTACAGACTAAATCACCCTAATAATGAAGTACAGTCAAAAGCACATTTTCTTGCTATAGGTTGTCCAACTTTGACTATGTGTAACTATAAAGGGGAGAGCCAAGAAGGGGAAAAAAAAAAAGAGAGATAAAGGCACTGGCATTCTGAAAACTTTGCTAAAGTTTCTGAAAAAAAGTAGTATGAGCTGCTTAACATTAATGGGAACTGCTAATTAGAAGCCAGGAGAAACAGCTTTTCAGATTTGGATAACACAAGTCTAAAGACTGTTGCTGAGCTTTATATAACCATATCCAAAGTTGAAATGAAAACCCGTGCATGGGTATGAGATAATGAATCTGGTTTAGGGCTCAAGACAGTAACTACTGAGAAGAGTTGTAGTGGCATTTCTAGTCACAAAGAACCAGAGTATGAAGTGACCAAGACAGAAAATGACATCTAAAACCCCACATTAAAGAAAGGAAAAATTATAACATCTAATGTGGCCATCTATGAGAAAAACAAAACAAAACTCACCACAAGCCTTACTTTTTCATTAAAAAAGACCCAAAACAAAAGAGAAAACAGACAACACCCAAACCCACACAGTAAATAGGTGCTATAATTAAACCAATATTTTCTGACTAATATAGAACCAATCATGTTAGAGATATCAGCTATGATTGCAGCAGAGGAACCACCTTTTGTCATTCCAGGTGCACTGCACCTCTGCAAGAAAACCCATGATACTTGTATTTTATCTAAGTCATAACCTACTCATCTTCATGTATTTTTCCTTAAACCCGAGTTTTGCAGGATCATGGACTATGAGCTGGTCAAAAATGTACAAGAAAAATACTCATCAGCAATTCCAGCAGCAGTGGCGCTGTGTGGCTTAGAGATACACTTAAGAGAAAGTGTGGAGCACCCTTGAAATCCTTAGGAAGAATAAACAACATCTTCTGTGGATTACCTGAACAATGAATAATGTTTCTTTGACTTTTTAAACCAAAAACCCTTCACAAAAAAACCCCAACACAACAAAACCCACACAAATATAAACCATTGTGTTTATAACTTCATTATCTATGACTTCCCTTTGAGGAGGCTCCTATGAGGTAAGAAAGAGGACAGTATTGTATTTTATTGTCTAGCTAATCTTTATGTCATAATCTTAATGCTTCAGCTGTTCTTGTCAGGTGGAACTATTATTTCTCCTCTATTAACTTCAAAGGGTTAAGTGTTTTGGTTTTGTTGGGTTTTTTTGGCTGGTTGGTTGGTTTTGTGCTGGGGTTTTTTTTTTGTGTGCTGGTTTTGTTTTGTTTTGTTTTTGTTTGTTTACTTGCTTGTTTTCTATATGCCTGTAATGAAGGGAATGTAGTCACAAGCTTTGAAATTTTACATTTCAAAATCTATTATAGTTTGCATTTTCTCAGGAAACAATTACTGGGCTGCCTGAATACAGATAACCTGCACTTCTATAGCGTTATATATTTGAGAACGTTTCCTGAGGTATTTAGATCATTTGAGTTATTGTGCCTATATTCAATATTCTGTCAGCAAGGAACTACCATTATCACCATTTTGCAGGTGGGGATATGAGAGAGTTTATGATTTGATCAACAGGAAGTAATCAAATTTAGGCCTCCTAATTCCCAACAGCTATTCTTTTTCACGCTTATTCAGCTTCATTTACCATCGCTAAGAGGTGTGCCAGGGAGAGAATGAAGATATGAATACGAAGGACAGAAAAGATATTTTACATTTACTAGTGGTAGCAAAATTAATCTAGAAAATGTTAGAAATCAGGTATTTAGGTAGAGATCATGAACTCACAGAGAAATGATAAGAAGGATCACAAATCTGGAAGACGTGTCAAAATGGGAAAGGTGTGAGATTGTGCGCCGCTGACAAAGGAGGATAACAGCTGTCGCAGTAATCATGTATGAAATAACGAGAAATAATGATGACAAAGTTTGTCACATGGTAGCACAAGAGTGAAAAAAAGAGTAAATAAGGCAATACAATGCTTTTCCATAAAGGCATTATTTGACTGAAGAACTGGCTGCTGCTGAGATCGGGAATACAAGATTCAGAGATATTTATACAGAAAATAATCTTTGGTTATGATAAATAATAGTAATTAAAACATGGAAATGAATTACACTTCTGGGTTTAAAACAACCTTTAACTGGAAGCAATCAATGTCAGATTATCCTACACAAGCCATCTGTTAGGCTTTCATAATCTTTCTTAAAAGTATTCTGCATAGGGTATTGCCAGAAGAGAAGGAACTTGGGTCTGAGCCAGTATTACTGTTGCTATACTCTTGTTCAGAACTATCTGAAGAAGTGAAATCATCACTTCTTTCCACACACCCTGGAAGAACACAACTACACATTTTTGAGAGAGACACAATTGGTGGAAAGATATTGTTCCTAAAATAATAACAGAATGTAAAAGCTCCTTTTGTAAAAATAAGTGCAACCATCTCTAAGTATGGAGCTATAAGGATCACACTAGGAAAGGTCATTACTTGAACAATGTAAAGTTCTTCTGAAGACACGTGATAAATAGAAGAAATACGATCTATCATACCTGAAAACAAAAATTCATTCACATCAGGTTCTCTTTTCTTACATCTTAGCACAGAAAAAAATTACAGAATCACAGAAATAACCAGGTTGGAAAAGACCTTCAAGATCATCAAGTCCAACCTATCACCCAACACCATCTAATCAACTAAACCATGGCACTAAGTGCCTTATCCAGTCTTATTTTAAACACTTCCAGTGATGGTGATTCTACCTCCTCCCTGGGCAGCACATTACAATGGCCAATCTCTCTTTCTGGGAAGAATTTCTACCTAACATCCAGCCTAAACTGCAAAATTGTTTTAGAATCATAGAATCACAGAATCGTTGGGGTTGGAGGGGGCCTCAAGGTCCTCTGCCATGGGCAGGGACACCCTACACTGGATCAGGTTGCTCAGAGCCACATCCAGCCTGGTGTAAAAACTCCCAGGGATGAGGCTTCCACTGCCTCCCTGGGCAAACTGTTCCAGCATCTCACCACCCTCATAGTAAAGAATTTCTTCCTAACATCTGAATCTACCCATTTATATTTTTTTTCTATTTTCTATTCCCCCGAGTCTGACCATTATCTGACACTCTGGAAGTCCCTCACCCACCCCATTTCCCCCTTTTTCCCCTGAAATCCCACAGAACCTGGGTTCTATTGGAATCTCCTCCCACCCCAGGTGTGACCACTTGGCCCTCCCCACCCACTCCCCTTTTTAATCCCCCCAGGAAAAGCAGAAGCCCTAAGCTGAGCCCCTCTGGGCTGGAGGATCCTCCTCTCGTCATTGGTGAGTCCTCATGGGGCACACTGGGTGAAGGTGGTGGTGACAACAAAGGCCGGGGGGCCTGGTGGCCCCCGGCTAGGTAGGGCAATGATTGATGACTTCTCTAGTATCATCCACAGGTGCTGGCTGGGCCTCCTTGCTGAGGCTCAGCTCCTTTGTGTGACATCTTGGCTGGTGACAGTCTTGTCCCTGGCTCTGGGATGGGTGCAAAGATGGTGGTGGTGGTGGAGTAGGAGCTGTTTAGTTATATGATATTATGCTCATTACACTGTCTTTATATGGAGGCCTCTTGGCCTCATCATTCAATAAATCTCTGCTTTTGTGCCTTACTAATAGACTATTTCTTCCCCCTTGCTGCTGCTTTTCAGAAGTAAGGAAGGAAAGGAGGAAAAAAGCAATGAAGCATATCTGCAAAATGTGTTCACTTATGATAAGATCAGTAAGGTTGGACAAGGCCTCAGAGATCATCAAGTCCAACCTATCACCCAACACCTCATGACTAACTAAACCATGGCGTCAAGTGCCACATCCAATCCTTTTTTGAACACCTCCAGGGACAGTGACTCCACCACCTCCCTGGACAGCACATTCCAATGGCCAATTATTCTTTCTGTGAAGAACTTTCTCCTTACCTCCAGCCTAAGCTTCCCCTGGTGCAGCTTGATTAGCTAGCCAAATATTTAGATATATCATACCAAAGTTTTCACAGAAACTTCCCAAGAAGTAAACAAATGGAATTTTTCTGAAGCCTATGTAAGTACAACAGTTTTAGGCAGTAAGGATTGTTGCTTCTCTTAGGCTTAAAATTACTTAAATAAGCAAATAAAGATTAGAAAGAGGCAAAGGGGTGAATCCCAAGCTTGAGATAATACCAAACTGTTGAGTTTGGAAGTCAGCTTTTGGTTTTTTTCAGGGGGAAATAGTTTATATATTACTGCCACTGTACTTCAGCATACATCACCATATGTTTTCTAGCATAGCCTCTCATAGGTCTGACCACATCAGGTCTTATCCCATACCTCTATGGGGTAACAAAGGAATGACCATAAACAGCTATAATCTCTGGGAGAGTCATCACATAAGCAGCAACCCTTAGTGAGCTGTGTGATGTACTGCTGATGTAAGATCATTTATCACAGGACTGATTCTGTTTTTCTAAGTAGCAGTTCCATATATGCCACATTTTCAAGATTAAAAAAAAAAAAAGGGGGGTGGGGGGAAAGGCAGCTCAGAATTGAATTCTGTAAAGCTCCTAGTCATCCAAAAAGGAACTCCTCAGAACTACACTAGTCTGAAACACAGAGTAGAAAATGCTGTGTTCTAATAGGCCTTGCAAATGGTAATTTGAGACGATTGCTTCAGAGAAAGTGTTCACATCCAATAGCCATCACCTTCTCCTTGTTGTGGTTGTGTCTCATTCATTTCATTCCATATGTTTTATTCCATTCTATTCGCATGTCATGAGAAAATCACTAGCAGAAAGATGCCAAAGGATGCGGATTATACAAAATTATTAATCACGGTGAGAGTCGAAACTCTACATGGAAAGCTGAAGAGTTCAGAAGATCAAGTGGATTTAGCCAGTGATAGTTAACATAGCAATTACAACTCACTATCAATGAATGTTAATTAAGGCTAATAAGAAACCCCAAAACATCCAAGATGCTGGATTTGATTTAGCTATTACCAATACCAGTCAGGGTGGCGAACAGATTGTTGGTAGTTACTGGGAAAGGAGTCTGGGTATGAACAAAGATACATTAAACTGCTTGTAGATCTCTGGTGTGCCCACGCTGTAATTACTGTATGCATTTCTGACTATGCTGTCTGAAATAAATTGATATAGTACCACTAATAAATACATCAAAGGCTGACAAGTGTGAGCAGGGGGTACAGAATCAGTTTTGCAACGAAAAGAGGTTGCATAACCTCCAGTTAATAGGAAGGCAACTGAAAGGGTATGTGATATCATGAATGTTGTGAAGCAGACCAACTGAGAACCATTATTCACAATGCAATAATCAAGAGGCCAAGTTAAAAGCAAGTAGAAAGAAACTTTTTCCTTATTTTATTTTTTTCACTGCAATGTGAAACTGATGGCAGGACGATGTCTGAAATGCAGAAAACCACAACCCACTTAGATAAATTAATGAAGAAGGTATATACCGATGGCAATTAAATATGGCCATCCAGATGATAAACTGGAGTAGGAAATTCTGATGCTGCTGACTGTTGGAAGAGTGTGCTGGTGAAAGATCTAAGTGTGACTTGCTTTGGATGTGTCCTTGACCAGTTACTGCCAGGCACAGGACACTGGGCTAAATGAGTCTGACTCAGAAAGGCAGTTGGATATTACTGCCCTATGCCTGTTTGGTTAATATTCAATATCTGAATAAACACAGTTTAAAGGTAGTATTGTCATAATATTTTAATGCTTATTTATTTTATTGTCCTTATGTATTATTAAAAAAAGGAATAATTTCAGATATTTGTAAATGTGCTGGATATAATTCAAAATGGCAAATAAAAGCTTCTTCTATGTACCCAAAACTTGGTGGAGTGAGTTCATAGGCGAAAATTATTCTGTTATCTGAAATTTAAGGGGTCTTTATGCCACATTGAGAGCTGAAGCATCCTTCTAAGTTTGGGTATCTTTTCTGGCTTCCAACTCAGCTTTCATTCAGCTTTGCTTCTATCTAGGGCTGTTACCAGCTTGTCTTCCAGCTTTCACAGAATTGTTTCCAGTGAAAATCTTTCCCCTGCCGCAGGACTTGCTATCTCACACTGTAGTTATATATAGCATGCACAAGGTTGTCAGGATAATGGAGATAGAACTGACATGCCTGGAGTTGGCAGATATATTTTAGGCATCCCAACGTTATTCTGCCATTTGATTTAAACAGCATTCAAAGCAGGCAGAACCCCTGTAGCACAATCAAAGTGTGTTGTGTTCCATGATAATTTAGTTCCCCGTCTAAACAGAACACTACCAAATCCAGCTAGTGAGTTGTATGAACAGTAAATGTTGCCCAAACTTCAGAAAAGTGTGATGATGTCCTCAGGCACATGTCTTATCCTTTCTATGGTCAATGTTTCATTGTAATTAGCTTTGATTGGAGAGGAAGAGGCAAAAGGAGAGATACACATATTAGGGCCTATTACCACAAGACTTCTGAAAAGGAAGCAGGCAACGACTGCAGAGGCAGAATGTTGAAAATGAGCTTGCAGAATTAAGACCACCAAAATATTTTGGAGAAAAGAAATTGTCAATTATTTAAGATTCGTTTGCAACATCCTTCTTGGAAAAAAGGGGAAATTCTAGTGACACTTAAGAAACACAAAGCCATTTGATACTAATGAAATCAGGCTTATAAAACATGAAATGCCAGAGAGCTGCAAGTTGTTGCTGTTCTTTTTATAAATACTCCATAGAAAGTGGACAGTGTGGAGGTTAGAGAGGAATTATAGTGGACGGAGAATTCATACAACCAAATAATTATGAACTCACTGAAAATTATTCCATTGAAAACCAATTAACAGACTTGTCTATACGTCTCTTCCAAAAGCCTCATAGTAGAAATGTCTCTTTCTGTATTGATTTCCATTGACTCTCATATACTTGCCTGCCATGTAAACTATTTAAGTAAATGATTTTTTTTTCCTGGGCTCTACTTTTGAACATATTGGAGTGTTAAAACATAGCAGCATTGTCTATTGAACCAAAATATCCCATTAATAAAACTGAGAACTACACCTCTACACAAAATAGGAAAAAATTATGTCTGTTTTCAAGTGATTCTCTCTACCATCCACCTGGGAAATAGTATTGTATACTAATTACAACTATGAAGAAAGCTTTCAGATACACTCATGCCTCCATATTCAAACAGAACAAGCAGAAGAAATAACTCCACTTGTATAATTAAGGCATTTGGAAAAATGAAAATTAAGACTGGAGAAACTGACTTTTAAATGATAAAATTATACCAAGAAGCCCCTACTTTCTTTCCAGTAATTAAATTTCTGAAGGAAATTTGTTGAATTTTTACCCTGTAAAAGTATAAAGGTTCTATAAAGCATCCAGATATCAACTCCTTTCCCCTTCTGTCTTTAAATAGGTAACATCTCTATGTAATCTTACAAATGACCCACTAGCCAAAACTGAATTTCTAGTCCCATCGTTTCTTTAATTAAAACCTCAGCACGGTAGTTGCAACTTTTAGCGATTGTAATAATAGAATAGAATTAACCAGGTTGGAAAAGACTTCAAAGATCATAAAGTCCGTCCTAGCATCCAACACCATCTAATCAACTAAACCATGGCACTAAGTGCCCCATTCAGTCTCTTCCTAAACACCTCCAGTGATGGTGATTCCACCACCTCCCTGGGCAGCACATTCCAATAGCCAATCTCTCTGGGAAGAACTTCTTCCTAACATCCAGCCTAAACCTCCCCTGGCACAGCTTGAGACTGTGTTCTCTTGTTCTGGTGCTGGTTGCCTGGGAGAAGAGACCTACCCCCACCTGGCTACAACCTCCCTTCAGGTAGTTGTAGAGAGCCATAAGGTCTCCTCTGAGCCTCCTCTTCTCCAGGCTAAACAACCCCAGCTCCCTCAGCCTCTCCTCAGAAGGCTTGTGCTCCAAACCCCTCCCCAGCTTGGTTGCCCTTCTCTGGACACCTTCCAGCAACTCAACATCTTTCCTAAACTGAGGGGCTCAGAAAATGGAAAGGATGGATTTGGAGGTGATGGTTACTTGATGCACCACTGTAAGCAGTGCTCTTCCCAAAAACAAAGGGAAACTGCCAGGTGAATGGCACGCCACCTCCTTTCCGTGGCGAACTGCTTTGAGACCTACCGCAGGAACTAGACGGCACAATACAAATCAGTAATGAGCAGTGACCCATGTAAATAGAATTAGATATCAAACACATGGTCTTTAAGGGGGAGCATATATTTATTTTTTGCTAAGGAAGAAGTCTTTTCCAGAGAGCTCTTTTATCTTTCTTTGTTTTGCTACCAAGAGCAGCTGCAAAAGCGAAACAAAGCTTTGAAGAATATTACATATATCATAGAGATTGTGATATCATAAAGAAAAATAGCTTTTAAGTTGGTGAAAGGAGATGACAGAATTTTTATCCATGTTGCCCAAATCCTTTCTGTTTAAATTTTTAACTCCAATTCTTGGCATACATTTAGAAGAGAGATCTGTGGGTTTGTTGCCAGAGCTTTTATGTGCAGAATCAAGGTCTCTTGCATTTTTCAAAAGAGAACAAAAAGCTTGGCTGTTCCTGTTAGTTGCAAAATACATACAATGCACCAAGTTGACAAGTGCTTTTATTTCAGCTGGCTTTGCAGTGACAACATTTAGAGAAAACAGCAAAATAACCTTACTGCTTGTCCACTGAGCAGGGGCAGCCTTTTGAGAGAGAGAGTCTGAAGGTGCCATATACATGAGGAAAAAGGTTTTCTGAATATATTTTTAGAGGTAATGAGCAGCATACACTCGTGAACTGGCCTAAATAGAAGGGCAGAGGCAAAAGAACTTGAGTAAATATCTCCAGTAAAGGTACCAAGTCAGTCTGCTAAGAGAACAGTAGTAGGGAAAGCAAATTCTGCTGCTGACTGGCTTCCGAGTTGGGTGCAGTCACAGCACATCTACTACAACATGAAACTTGTCACGAAACAGGATGGGAAATTAAAATCCTTTAGCCATTTACCCTGGCTGGTAATGTGACTATGCTTGCCTCTCACTGTTGCTTCTCTACATGCTTTTAGAACTTACAAGGCAAGTTTTCACCAATACTTCAGATTTTCCCTAATGACCCCAATCAATTAATCATTTCCCAGCACTGACAGATTTATCTTCTATCACAAGGAATGTCTGATGGGAAAGGTATTGCTTTACCAAGTGGTAAATAAAAGAACGATG
Organism: Picus viridis; assembly: GCA_033816785.1. Lineage (NCBI taxonomy): Eukaryota > Metazoa > Chordata > Aves > Piciformes > Picidae > Picus > Picus viridis. The sequence goes on from CM066570.1 coordinate 5,018,747, forward strand.
GGGAGGTTAGATATCTTAAGCTCCTATTTATCTGAGTGAATATTCAGTTTATACCTAACAAAGCAGGCAGTGTTCATTTAAATGACTGTAGGAACATTGCACATATACATTGGTTCATTAATTTCCAGTATTTTTCAGACTGTGATTGATTTCAGAAGTGAAAATGCCTTTGTTTGTCTAGCTAACACATCGCATCACATTACATAGAAACCCTCACCCTGATTAAGCAGAGGTAAGACCAATGCCTGGACAAACTTGGAGAAAAGGGTATAAGGTTAGTTTACACAAGTGCTGAGTAATCCAGTTTATGTGGAATAAGATATTCTGGTCTGCTACAAAAGATCTGACTGGAACTGCCAGGGTATTTTTGAACACCCGTCTTGCATTCTGTTTTTCCTCACTCTCTGTTGTATATTTTTATTGCTTGTAAGCAGTGGTGGAGGATGATATAAAGCCCCGGAGAAATTAACTAAGTAGACCCTCCCTAAAACACTATAGGGAAAAAGAAAAAGATTGAGTTTACAAAGTGAGAGGAATCCTAGTGGAGTTGATTTGAATGAAATCACAAAACCTTGCTGATTAATATGCTTAATGGTATTTATAAAACATTATAAGTCTGCTGAATATCTTCAATGTATAGATCATAAATAGATTATCTCAAGAAGCTGCCACAAGAGGATTTCTGAAATTGGGAATCTGTGCTTTTCTGAATTGCAGAATTTTTATACTTATTCACAAAGCTTTAATCTTTTGTGCTGATAAACAAGTGTCCAAAAATATCTGGAATCACTTAGAGCAGTTGTTTGCTTTTCAACTGTAGAATGCAGGAGATAAATCCTTCTTTGCAAAATGCAGAAGTAAAAAAAGAGGCAGCTAAAAAATATGTGCAGCTTTCATGTTTATATATAGAAAATTTAAGAACCATATTTATTGCATTAGCTATGCATCTGCTGCACCCATGTGCAAACACCGACTTGCTCCTTAGAAGGATGAGTGACTGCCAGTTTGCATTTAGTTATTCTAGTTTGATCAAGTGGATTTAAGCAAGCTAAAACGACAACTGGACATTCAGCTATCCCACACAGCTGAACCTTTGTCCTGTTTTGAAGAAGGATAGGAAAGAGCTGGTCGTGGCTGCCTTGTTCCTGATCATATTTGCATCCGGTAAATGTTATCATCTAGCTTTCAGTTCTTTTGTAGTGCATCAATAGCTCCATATCTTTTAATGTGAATTTCCTCCAGTTCTTAAGATTGATGTCAGATTAGGAAGCTCAGTTAGGGCAGTGAATACTATGATTTCTCCCAGAATCACGTGCTGCCTCTGTAAAACATGGGGGGGGGGGGGGGTGCTGTTTACTCTAGTGCACCTACTGATAACAGAACATGGCAGATTTCCAAATCCGCCAAAACCAGACCTAAACTTCTATAAACTGGGATGGTTTTTCTAAGAATCTGTATTTTCACAGAGATACATAGTGATAAAAACAGAAAGCTAGAAAATTTAAACCTCCTTACATGTGATCTTCTAGCATTTAAAAGGTGATATTTTAGAGCATTTTTTAATCACTTTAAACAGGTAGATAGGCTGGGAGTAGCCTGGTGTAGTTTTCTTCAGCATAAGGAGGAGAAAAACAAAATTTTAACACAGAATACTTATTTTAAGGAGTTCTGATGCATCAGGTTTTGTGGGTAAAAATTATTAACCCAGCCAGATGATATTGGAGAAGTGGAGAATTACTGAAGAGCAGTTACATTGAGACTCTTGAACATGTCCAGAGAAGGGCAATGAGGCTGGTAAGGGGCCTTGAGCACAAGCCCTATGAGGAGAGGCTGAGGGAGCTGGGGTTGTTTAGCCAGGAGAAGAGGACGCTCAGGGGAGACCTTCTTGTTGTCTGCAACTACCTGAAGGGAGGTTGTAGCCAGGAGGGGTAGGTCTCTTCTCCCAGGCAACCAGCACCAGAACAAGAGAACACAGTCTCAAGCTGTGCCAGGGAAGCTTAGGCTCAAGGTGAAGAGAAAGTTCTTCACAGAGAGAGTTTTTGGCCGTTGGAATTGGCTGCCCAGGGAGGTGGTGGAGTCACTGTCCCTGGAGGTGTTCAGGAGGAGATTGGATGTGGCAATTGGTGCCATGGTCTAGTAGTCATGAGGTGTTGGGTGACAGGTTGGACTTGATGATCTTTGAGGTCTTGTTGATTCTATGACTCTACATCTGTCTGGGAATACTATGGAAGAATGAAAAAGTGCTCCCATAGAAGACCTACAGATAAGCAGTTCAAAAAATCCACTCTGAAACACATACAATGTGAACATGCAAACAATCATCAAATTACTTACACATTTTACTTATACTAAAACGTGGAGGGGACACACAGAAACTGCTGATTGCACTGTGCATCTCTTTGAGGAATTTTCATGCTTGGATTTTTAAGGTGTATGGACAGTAATGGATTGCAGTTCACATGTGTTCAATATTTAGATGAGGTTGTATTGCAGGCTTAAATTAGCGAAGTTGTGTTCTGTTGTCTTTCATAAAAGTGCAATTAGCTATGCTATCTGACCCTTTCCTGTGCCTGAAATTCTAGCTGATCTTTCATCCCATTAACAGTGATGTTCTAAGGAAGAAGTTCTAAGGTTGAAGTTTTGCATAAATGCTGTAAGAGATCATTTCAGAAATAAACCAAAAGAGTGTTTGTACTACCAATTGTTCAAAAAGTGTGTGACAGGTTTTATTTTTATGTAAGTGCATATCAGATTGAAATTGATTTCACCAGAGTGAAATAGAGCCAGATTCTAATTTTTCATAAAGATGGATGGCTGAGTATATGTTCAGTGTTCATCAGCATTGTTTGTTAATTTACTGAAGTGTAATCTGTGGGAAGAGCACCAATTATAGGCAAAATTTATCCAAACCTCACTGGCTTTTGGTCTGTGGTAGCGAAGACACCTGGTGACAACCCAGAGAAGCACATTGTGCCTAGGCACCTGAAGCATATTTGTACCAGGAGGGTCTGAAATCTGGTGTGGCTCAGAAGGTATCGGAAAGTTTCCGTGATACCAGGTCTGAAGGTGTGCCTTGTGTCCCGGCTCTGTATTGTTCAATTAGCAAGCACGGGCATACCAAGGTCCCACCTGTTGACCCTCATTTCAGCACCAAGGAGGTCAGGATACAAGGTGAGAGCACTAGTGTGATTAGGGCATCAGGGCCTGTCAGAACCCAATCAAGATTTGCAGTTATACACTGCCCAATTTAACCGCAGTTAAAACCCTAAGGCAAGGATGTAGCTTGCAAAATACTGCACAGAGTATTCAAAACACTTACCAAAAGTGTTGGTTTCATTTGCTCAGATTTGACTGAACATACATTTCTGTGGAAATGTTCAGTTCTTTCTTATTTCCAGTTCATAGATTCACAGGATCATGGAATCACTTAGGTCAGAAATGACCCTCAAGATCTTCAAGTCCAACTGTTAACCTACCATGGCTAGGTCCCTTGCTAATCTATAAACCTAAGATCCATGTCTACACATCTTTTAAACACCTCTAGGAATTGGGACTCAACAACATTCCCGGGCAGCCTGTTCCCGGGGTTGATAACCCTTTCAGTGAAAAGATATTTTCTAGTATCTAATCTACTCCCCTGATGCAATTTAAGGTAATTTCCTCTCATCCTATCACTAGTTACCCGGAAAAAGAGACCTACACTCACCTTGATACAACCTCCTTTTAGGTCATTATAGTCAGTGATTAAGTCCCTCCTGGCTTCCTTTTCTTCACACTTAAGAGGCTATCACTTCCCTATTTCTGATACTCAAGCTTTGTTAGAATATTTCTAGATGTATGTACAATGCTTTTACTTATCCACAAGCAATTTTTGTCAGACTAAAGTGTTTTCAAACAGCAAACATCCAACATCAGTACTGCTAAGTAAGTAAATCTTGCTGCTTTCCAGTGCTTTAAAAATAAAATCAACCAACCCCCAACCAAACAACAACATCCCTGGTGACACTATTTGACTTAGCCTTGAGTAGGTTTTTTTTTTGAGGAGTGCAACTGCTTTTATTATTGTATTTAATTAAATATGCATAATTTATTTCAGTTTTAGATTGCTACCCTTAGTGGCAGTATGGGCAGTTTCTCTGTAGAAATCCTAGCTAATACTTCTGTGCTCAGTAATCTACCATATGTTCCATGTCAGCTCTATATAGTGTAAGACACATCAAACAATTAGCAAAGGAAAAAAATATGAAGATTTGAGATAGTGGGATTGAACTATGACATCCAAATAGAAAGGGAAAAGAAGAGAAACTGTGAGAAAGAACAAGATGAGATCAGAAAGGAAGTTTTTTCCAGATGGTAAGAAAGATTTTTTCCATTTAGCTTACAAAGTAGGAGTTGTCCATCCATATATATATGTACACAGACCCTGATGTCATAGAACCATATGAATCATAGAATGGCTTGTGTCCAAAGAGACCTTAATGGTTGTCTAGCTCTGGCTCCCCTGCCATGGGCAGGGACACCTCCCACTAAAATAAGTAGCCCAACGCTTTGACCAGCTTAGTCTCAAATGCTTCTAAGGATGAGTCATCCACAACTTCTCTGGGCAACTCTTTCCAGTCTCTCACCACCCTCATTGTAAAGAGCTTCTTCCTAATATCTATTTCAAACCATTGCTCCTTGTCCTTCTAGCACATGCCCTTATAAATAGTTCCTCTCCAGCTTTCTTGTAGGCTCCCTTCAGGTACTGGAAGGCTACTACAAGGTACAAGCCTTGTCCAGGCTGAACAGACCCGATGCCCTCAGCCTATCCTTGTAGGAGAGGTGCTTCAGCTCTCTGATCATGTTTGTGGCCCTCCTCTGGACCCTTTCCAACAGATCAAGAGTGTATATACACACACATAGGTAAGTTTAGACTTCCCCAGCTGGCCAGGAGAAAGCTAAGACTCAAATACTAGAGACCAGAGAAGGTACTGGCAGTTTGCCTTCCCTAAAACTAACAAAATAATTGTGGTAGAGTTCTTCTGGAGCCTGAGGGCCCCTTGCCTGGAACACAGCACTATCTTTCTGATACTCTCCATAGACACTTTTTTTTCTCTCAGTGGTGATCTCAACTGCTTATTGTACAAATAATACAAACCAATGATGATTAGTATTTCCATTTTTTAACAAGCAGTAGACAAAAGACTCCTTTGGTGAAAGCTTGGCCTCCCTCAAATCACAGGTGCAGTTCAGGATAATATTGTAGCTGCAAAAGAAAGGTTGAGATAAATTCTACAAACTCTATGAAACTTTGAAACTCCTAAAGGCAAACCTCAAATAAATTGTATCTTTGCGAAATAAAATACTTAGATGAGAATTATTTTGCATTTAAAGGGCATTTAAAATCAGACACAATCTAAGCAAGACAACATTGCTGAATTCTTTTTCCATGTAGGAACCTGAATGATCCATTATAGTAGGAATTTTAAATGCAAAAAAAATATGCTACTGTTGTTAATGTTTTCGTGTTTGAATCATAAATTGGTTTGCGTTAGCAAACTGTTAGTTATTTCCTAGAAGAGGAGCAGTGTCCTCATGTGATAGGCTAAACAATGCAACTCAGAAGTCTGAACAACTCAGCACTGTGCCCCTTTTCAGATTACCATAATGGAGTTTTCTCAATCAAAAATCATCTGTTCCTTGGAGTTTGGCTATGATGACAGGATACATTGTGAGGCATACAAACTTTTCAGTTGGCTGTGTCTTGAGGCTGCCTTGGTTTTAATTCTGAATTCTCTGTGCTTACTAATGCTCTAAAATGCTAAAAATAAGGAGGAAAACATTCAGAAAATGGAAAACAGAGCTCTGAAACTCTGGTCATTGAAAAGAAAGTAAGCAGGCAGATGCCACCATCCACCCTTTGCTTTCTTACATGGCAAAAGTCCAAGGATCCTTTGTTTCCAGGAAACAGACCGTTATTGTTGCTGGCCTATTAATGATATCAAATCAGGTGCAGTATTTATTTTCATATGCTCATTTTTTTATTTCCTTTTGAAGAGTCATCAGACTCATGAGTTGATTCAGCTGTCCTTCCAAACCATGCTGGAGATGAGGCAGCAAGATTCAAATTGCAGTGATTGTCACCGTTTATGGTGAAAGACATTTGATATGACACATGTTGTCCTAGAACTGTGCCCCAGTATCGTGTATGTCTTTAGTTAAAAGTGAAAACACATTTTACATCTAGCCTCATGACAGGGGTGACCTTATTGCTCTCTACAACTACATGATGGGAGGTTGTAGACAGGCAGAGGTTGGTCTCTTCTCCCAGGCAGCCAGTACCAGAACAAGAGGACACAGTCTCAGGCTGTGCCAGGGGAGGTTTAGGCTGGATGTTAGGAAGAAGTTCTATACAGAGAGAGTGATTGCCCATTGGAATGGGCTGCCCATGGAGGTGGTGGAGTCACCTTCATTGGAGGTGTTCAGGAGGAGACTTGATGGGATGCTTGGTGCCATGGTTGAGTTGTTTAGGTGGGTTGGATTGGTTGATGGGTTGGACGCGATGATCTTGAAGGTCTCTTTCAACCTGGTGTATTGTATTATCATATCTGTATCAGATAATCAAGTTGAATTACTTCTCCTATTAAAGCATATATTGTGTTTTCCGTTGCTATAACATTAATAAAAAAGAATTGAACTGGCAAGTAGTTGAACAGCCAAGATGCAGTGTAACCAGGAAAATGTTTTTAAAAGCTTTCATGCAGACTGTTTGTACATTTACACTTAGGGTTCTGAAATATCAGGCAGTACCTTCAGTATTCCAAACAGGGGTTTATATCCATGCTGATGGCAAAACAAGAAGAGAGAGATAATCTACATGACAAAGTCAGAAACTCCAGGATATAGGCAACAAACCAAGCAGTGCATTTAGAGAGTGGTGAACTGCCAAGCATCACAGCAGGAGTCATGACATGCTCAACAGGGTGCAAAATAATTCATGTTGATCTCTCTAGAAGGATGTTATCTACATCATGTATTGCTATTTATTATTTTCCCATCAGCAGAGGCTGACTCAAGGCCATCAGAAGAACATTTGGCTGGGAACTCTGGAGAAGAAAAAAAATAAATAAAGTAAAACTGGCACAAAAAAGCTGGCACTCAGATCAAACATTCTCCACAAAAGTGATTCTTTCAGTTAGCCTGAAACAAAATCTTAGTGTCAGAAATTTCATCAGATTCATTCTTCAGACTAAATCGAAAGTTGTAAAGCTGACATTTTTAGACTGCAGCAACTCAGGTATGACCAAAAATCCATGTTTAGTTATTTAGTGAAAAGAAACTCCATTGTGAATGGTGTTATACTCATTCAAAACTCCAGTTTGCTTTCACTTCTTCCATTAAAGAAGCTCATTTCCTTATTTTTAATTATCAAAGCTTGATAGTCAATTATGCTTCATTTCTTTGGGCCAAATTCACTCAATGACAGATGCAAGGGAAGCTGCTTTTGCTTACAGAATAAAGCTGGATCTGCCAGGATCTGCCAGTAGCCATAGTGAATCTATCTAACTTGGGAAACATGAAGACTAAATTTTTTCTCACATATCGTTCAGGCCAAATCTGGTCTTCTTGTTAGCTTTTAAATTTATATCATCTGGGGTTTGGATTTTGTGGTTTGGTTTGGTTTGTTTTAAGTTCCCTCATTCTTCACAGTCTCTAGAGATGTGGATTCATGAAAGACCACAAGAGTTTGTCAGGGACCCATAGTCTCTAAAACTAAAGAAAAGTTTGGTAAACAAAAAAAAAAAAAAAGAGCTTCAGTAGAAGCATATTTCTTGTATATGTCAGGATATAGTCAACATTTATGTATAGTTTATAGTCCACATCTTTGCTTATGTCCACATCAAAAGGGTCATTTCAGAACACTGAGGTAAAGTGGAACAAAGTTTCCAAGCAGTTAGTTCCAGCTGCATATGCATCAGGAAAAAAAAAAAATCTCTGGACAAAATACTCCTAATGCATCCAGGGTCAAAAGGAAGTACTTATTCACATAACATATAATTAAATTGTGTAACTCGTGGCCACAGGATGTTGTGAAGGCCAAAAGGATAAATGAGTTAAAAAAATAATTAGGCAAATGCTTAGAAAAAGAAAATCCATTAAGGGCCATTAAGCACAAAGATGCACATGCAGCCTCTGCCTCGGGAAATCTCAGCGCCACAGATTGTCTGAAAATGAGAAAATACACTAAGAAATGCTCTACAGTTAGCCTTTTATGGAACTCTTTTCCTAAGCACTTTCATTGATTACTCTCCATAACATAGATAACATAGAATCACAGAATGTTAGAGGTTGGAAAGGACCTCCAGAGATCACGGAGTCCAACACCCCTTCCAAGAGCAGGGTAGTCCACACAGGGATGCATCCAGGCAGGCTTTGAAAGCCCCAGAAAAGGAGACTCCACAACCCCCTGGGCTGCCTGTTCCATCTCTCTCACTGTAAAGAAGTTTCTCCTCAAGTTGAGGTGAAACCTTCTATGTTCAAGCCTGAGCCTGTTGTTCCTTGTCTTATTACTATGCACCACCAAAAAGAGATAGACCCCCTCCACTTGACACCAGTCCCTCAGATATTTATAGACATTGATCAGATCCCTCTCTGTCTCCTCTTCTCAAGACTAAACAGCCCCAGGTATCTCAGTCTTTCTTCACAGGGGAGATGCTCAAGTCCCCTAATATTCTTTGTGGTTCCCCATTGGACTCACTCTAGCAGATCCCTGTCTCTCTTGAACTGGGGAGCCCAAAACTGGACACAATACTTCAACAGCTATGTAACTTAACTAGTATAGCTGCTCTTATATCGTTATGCACTAGCTTGATATATATGCAGTCTAAATAACTCAAGTGGCAAAAAGAAGTTGTCTCTTATAATATTTTAGTACCATAATTACATTTTTTCCTTAGTATTTTACCGGGAGAGACTCGTGATGTATTCTCAAGGAGATTACCTTGCAATTTGCATATACGAATATTAAAAGGAAAGATAGTTCTTCTATCTTCTATTCCCTATCTACCAGGGAATAAGTTATTTGGACCATGATGAAGCTGTTGATATAAAATTACATATTCTACACTCAGTATGTTATAATTTCTGCCAGAATGACAGCCAGAAGTCAGTGTAATAGATTTCTGCTGTAGTATTTTACTCTCTCTCTAAGTGTGTGTGTATATATGTGTGTACATGCAGAGACAGAAAGAGGGATTTGTGTGTATATTAAAATGGAAGTCTTGACAATAAAATACTGAAACATCCTACTCTTAGTGTTTGGAATTACATTTTTTTTAGCATCCTGTCATTACAGGAATCATAATGCATATTAATGGAAAATATCAGTGACCTGATTGTTGAAGTATAAGTCTTTAGATTGCAATTGATTTGGCATCATCCACTTCTACTGTAAAAAGTCAAATCCACATATTTTTGCATGTTTTTTTCCCTTAATTTTATTTATTTGTTTGTTTGTTTTGCCCCAAGCTCCAGGAAAGAATTCTAGGTACTTGGCCTCTTATGCTTTCTTCTCAACATCTTTAACTGAGTGCTTTCAAAGGCAGAATACAGACTGCATAATCTAACCTGGTATTTATGTCCTTATGTTATCCATTCAGGAAGATTTGCATATCTTATTGTCCGCTACCTATTTACACTAATGTAACCATTCCTCCTTGCTTATAGTCCTCATGATTACGCAGGTTCCATTTGCCTTTCTATTATTGAAATTTTAGTCTGTGGTTCAGTGGGTATTCAGGTTGGAGCCCCATTTTGCAGTGCACTGCAAAATCATAGCTGCTCCCTGAGAGTGCTTACATTTGACAAAACGTGACAGATGGATCAGGCAGGCATATGGGATGTGAAGTTGGTAGTGAGAAAGGCTAATGGAGTGTCTGCTGTTGTTAAATGAACCAAATACTGTGCTTTGAACTTCAATGGCAGTGTATAAGCAAACCTGAATATTTTAAATAGGAGGAATCTAGTCAAGTGCTGCATGATATCAACCAGCTTAACACTATTTGGATTTCTTGGTTTCAGTAGTGCTTATGGTTGATTTAAACTGGGTTGCACAGTATAAGACCTTCACTTTCTACTGGAAGAAAATCTACATAAAAGGGATTAGCGCCATGCCAAAAACATAGCAGTGTTTCTGCCACAATTTGCCATAAAACCTTTGGTGCAATCATGTCTGGATCAAGTCTAAGAAAGGATTAATTCCTTCTGGACTGAAAAACCACACCACAAATTTAAAATACAAAACTGTTCTTTGTAGTGAATGTCATATAAGGAGAAGACTTGATGGGGTGCTTGGCTGTATGGCCTAGTTGTTTAGGTGGGTTGGATTGTTTGATGGGTTGGACGCGATGATCTTGAAGGTCTCTTCCAACCTGGTGTATTGTATTATTATTATTATTGTATTATTATTATTATAACCACTCCTGCAGGGGGATTGCTTGTGCATTGCTAAACATCTTCAACTGAACTTGAAATGCGATCGCCTTACATTTCACAGATGATAAATTCATTTATATTAGATGCTAAATCTGTAGCAAATTGGATAACTTCAATTAGCAGCTACCAATTTAGAATGAATAAAAGTCACCACCAATTCAAGCCAATCAAAATCACAGGGATTTGTTCTTCTTCTAACTTAGAATTCATTTCTGTAACTTAGCTTCCTCTTGAATGATGAACTTTGGGTGTCGGAATGGAGGTGTCACATTTTCAACTACTTTCAAATAAATTTTTGGAATAGAATAGAACTAACCAGGTTGGAAAAGACCTTTGAGATCATTGAGTCCAACCTATCATCCAACACTATCTAACCAAATAAACCATGGCACCAAGCGCCCCATCCAGTCTCTTCCTAAAGACCTCCAGTGATGGTGACTCCACCACCTCCCTGGGCAGCACATTCCAATGGCCAGTCTCTCTTTCTATGATGAACTTCTATGACTAACGTACAGCCTAAACCTCCTCTGGTGCAGACTGAGACTGTGTCCTCTTGTTCTGGTACTGGCTGCCTGGAAGAAGAGACCAACCCCCAGCTGGCTACAACCTCCCTTCTGGTAGTTGTAGAGAGCAAAAAGGTCTCCCCTGAGCCTCCTCTTCTCCAGGCTAAACAACCCCAGCTCCCTCAGCCTCTCCTCATAGGCCTGATGGAGTGGGTCCACAGGAGGGTCACGAAAAATAATTAAAAGATATCACAACATTTTCAGCTGGCACATAACCTCACAAAGCTACTAAAAAAATCTGGGGAGAAAACCACTTCCAAAAAAGAATCAGAATTAAATACAAATCCATGGTTTACCTCATATAAACATTGTGTTATTTAGTGTAAAAGCATGTCAGTAACACAAGTAATCCTTTTTGTTCTTTGTTTCAAAAGCTATGGTAATTATACATCAGTACTGGTGTACAGCGTGCTATACCTTCACTTCTGAGTTTTTAAACACTTGAATTCTCCCCATCTTTACCTTAATTAAAAGTTAAAATATAGCTTAAATTCAGTGAGAGACTATTTCTTAGAAAACTGTACCCTGTTTGCAGAGTTTTACATTTTTATTGCAGTAAATTTTGTACTTGCATCTTGCTCTTCAGTGAAGTTTTAGTCTAATAGAAGTCTAGGACAAATGACTGCTGGCGTTACCTCTGTCAATGCAGATCCTAGTGGAAGCGTTCATTCTAGACCTGAGAGCAGAAAAATTGCAGGATGCACAAATAAAGCAATAATGTAGTTCTTAATTTCATTAATTCCCTTGAGGATAGAGCACTTCAGTGACCTAGATAGGCTCAGAAATGGAAGTCTAAAATATTTTATTGATTGACTTATATTTATAGATCAATTGTATATAAAGTTCTTTGTCCGTTCTCTGCTTCACTGAAACAAGTAAATGTTGGGGAGTTTAGACTTTGAGGTCCATCTGCAAAGTAAATTGATTACATATTTAATTCATTTCTATCTCTTAAAATAATGTTTTGCTTTGTGGATGCAATTGGGTTTAAAAAATGGAGCAGGTCTAAAGAAAAGCTACAGAAGTTGCTTGTGGCATCAGCAATCACTAAGGAGATCTATTCAAATTATACAACTGAAATGAAACAAAAAGCTCTCTACTGCCTTTCTTTTGCCTATGAAAGAATGGGCCTAAGTCTTTTGGATTATATTACAGCAAAATTTGAGCAAAATTCTGTCAACATTAATAGATAGACTTTACTCCACATGCAATTTGCTTTGAGTAAACAATCCAATGCCTCCAATAATCTGAGGAAAGAAAAGGACTATATTTACAGAAATAAGAAGTGATATTCATAGAATCATAGATTAGTCTGGGTTGGAAGGGACTTCCAAAGGTCATCTAGTCCAACCCCTCTACAGTAAACAGGGGCATTCTCAACTAGATCAGGTTGCCCAGAGCTCTATTGAGACTCACCTTGAATACCTCCACAGAAGGGGCCCCAACCACCTTCTTGGGCAACCTGTTCCAGTGTTCCACTACCCTTTGTGGTAAAGAACTTGTTCCTAACATCCAGTCTAAATCTACTCTTCTCTGGCTTGAAGCCACTGCTCCTCATCCTATCTCTATGGGCCTTTGTAAACAGACTATCCTTCTTGTATGCCCCCTTAAGGTACTGGAAGGCTGCTATTAGGTCTCCCCAGAGCCTTCTCCTCTTCAGGCTACACAACCCCAGCTCCCTCAGCCTGTCTTTGTAGCAGAGGTGTTCCAACCCCCTGATCATTTTTGTGGCCCTCCTCTGGACCCACTCCATCAGGTCCATGTCCTTCCTGTATCCTGGCATAAACAGTTTCTGCTCTTTCTAGCAACATACCAGGTGAAAATAGAGGTTATGTTAACTATTGCTAAAGAAGACTCAAGCAAAACCCAGACTTAAATCTGAAACATTCCAGGAATGCCAGAATGGAGGTGACTAAAGAGTATTTAGTTCAAAGTATGTGTTAACCATGGAAGGTTTTAATTCAGATTTTGTGGTGATGTATGTGAATTCATATGCTATATCCTAATAATAGGTAAAGGTGAGATGGATGTTCTGGCACACTGGTTTCATGCAAGTACTATGGAAAATGGGTAGAGTATTTCAAATTCATCAGTGTAGAAGAAGCTAGTTGTGAAACACACAGCAAAACAGGTATAATATCTCTATTTATTGTCTAAGATTCAGCTGCCATGATTCTTAGACTTTATACTGTTCACATACTTCATCTCTTTCTGAGTTTCATGGAAATTTTAAACATATAGCAACACAGATTGAAAGTTTCAACTTCATATGAACCTTGCATAAAACTCCTAATAATTTCTAATTTGCTTCAATATAAATAATAATAAAAAAAAATTGTTCTGGAAATTTGTGTGTGTGTCATTGAAATAATTAACATAATCACAGACCACCAACTATTCACCAAGGCTCCAGCTTTTCTGTACATAAAAAATAAACCATAATATGAAAGTCTCAAAACTTGAGCAAAGCCAAAGTCTGTGGTCATGAATCAGAGAGAGTCCAGTTTCATAAAGCTTGTGGGAAATATGGAAAAAGCTGAGAGTGAATTTTTGAAAATGAGTTTTTAATGAGAGCTCAATGCAAATAGCAGGTTCGATAGTCTCATTTTTGGCCACTTCTTAACTACTAACCTGGAAATAAAATTCAAGGAGCTTGCAATCAAAGACCTACCGAACATCTTAAATTCATTTTCAAATATATATATTTGTGCATATATTTGGCATCTGCTCTGCAAGTGGCCAAGAAAGCCAATGGCATCCTGGCCTGCATCAGGAACAGTGTGGCCAGCAGGAGCAGGGAGGTCATTCTGCCCCTGTACTCAGCACTTGTTAGGCCACACCTTGAGTCCTGTGTCCAGTTCTGGGACCCTCATTTTAAGAAAGACATTGAGACTCTTGAGACTCTTGACTCATTGAGACTCTTGACTCTTGTCCAGAGAAGGGCAATGAGGCTGGTGAGAGAGGCCTCAAGAACAAGCCCTATGAGGAGAGGCTAAGGGAGCTGGGATTGTTTAGCCTGGAGAAGAGGAGGCTCAGAGGAGACCTTATTGCTCTCTACAACTACCTGAAGGGAGGTTGTAGCCAGGAGGGGATTGGTCTCTTCTCCCAGGCAACCAGCACCAGAACAAGAGGACACAGTCTCAGTCTGTGCCAGGGGAAGTTTAGGCTTGAGGTGAGGAGAAAGTTCTTCACAGAGTTGTTAGCAGCTGGAATGGGCTTCCTGGGGAGGTGGTGGAGTCACTGTCCCTGGAGATGTTCAAAAGGGGATTGGTCATGGCACTTGAAGCCATGGTTTAGTAGTCAAGAGGTGTTGGGTGACAGGTTGGACTTGATGGTCTTTGAGGTCTTTTCCAACCTTATTGATTCTATGATTCTATGAATATAATCACTGAAAAAATTAAATGTAGCTTGATAGGGATAGGCAGCAGATAATGGCAGCATGCAGTCACTAAAACATAAATCCCATTTCAAGTTATTATTATTTGAAAATATTTCTGATTTAATCTAATAAGTTTACAACTTAAAACCTCAGGAATGGTTTATCTTAAAAAGAATAAGCTCATTGCCTACCTTAAAAACCCCTAAACTGACAAACCCAAAGAAGTACAAAACCATCAAGGACTTCAAATTAAGTAACAGTAAGATTTTGCAGTAATACTGCATGTTCTCTCTCAGAGAAACATTCTGCAGTAGGCAGTAAGAATTATATGAGTACCTGAACAGAGGAATAGTTTGGATTTCTTTAGGTCATCTTTCTCATAAACAAGCTATTTCATTTGCCAGTGCATTTATACCTGCCTTGCATCTCCTTTATATTAGATGATTATATATGTACGTGGGCCTGAATATCTTGTGTGTTTTCACTTCTATGCAGCTCATACAAAGAGTGGCACTGTTGGTACTCAATGAAGCAGCCACTAAATTTGTCCTCCACAATGAGCCTGAGATCAATAACTAATTTTGAAAACTGATTAGTTTGCAGCAGGGAAGTAGACACAGTCCAAATCTTGCCAGAGGATATAATCAGCCAGTAAATAGCAATATTAGTGCTGTAGGTAATAGGCTAGGAACAGCAGAGGGATGGAGTATGGCATAACTTTCTAAAACAAAGGTCTTGATATAAAGGCCAATTCAGATTCTCTTTTTTTTTTTTTTTTTTTTAAAGCCACATGGCTTATAAACTGAACTTTAGATTTTTTTTTCTTTGCATTAGAATAAAGCTTATTTCTATTCCATTCTGTGCTTGATGAAAAGAAGTGTTAGTAAATGAATCCTAATAAAGCTTGCGAGTGCAGCCTTGGGTGGTTATTAAAGAGCTACAAACATTTTTACAGATCTTTGCTGCTTGTGAACTCCAGATGTTTCCAACATGAAAAATGTTATGTTCTAACAGTTAATGTTGTATCACCAGCCATTCAGAAGATGTATCTTCTTATTATAGCTGGAATGTTGCTATGGTGATAATTGTAAAAGTGTGACCTGGAAGGAAGAAAACAAATGTATTTGGCACAAAAGAGGGTAGATAGTGTATCGTTTGAGTCAATGAATGGGAAGATAATGAAAAGATAACAGGAAATTAAAAAATTATTAATGAATCTTGGATAGTGTGTCATATGCTGCAATCAACACTACCTTTTATTTTCATGTGGAATGTGTCCTCGATTAGCTTGTGATCAGATAGCACCCTGTCTAAACATGGATAGATGTCAGTACTGTCCAAAATTGCAGTATTTTTCCTTTTCCACAATGCCCATACATAAAAAGCATCCCTGCCCAAGACTTGCTCACAGACTGATAGTCCCCATTCAAAGAACCCCGTGGGCTTGTATGATTAATGTTTTGTATTTTGGTACTGAGGCCTGAAGTTGACCATAAGAGCAGACACAAATAACTATAGATTTTGAACTATCAAGCCCCAGTGAACTTAAAGGATAAGATCAGAAATAGACTTCCTGCAAATCTCGCCATGGATTATTTGGGGAATGTTTTATTCTTGGGATTACCCCAATTCTGAATTTCAGACATGTCCAGCAGCGGTAAATCGGCTCAAGCTTTTCACGTAGGGAGTCACAGGGCCTTTGGGGCTCTTTGGGGCTCAAACCATGGAAAGACTTGAGTCCTTTGCCACCTCTGCTGCAGTCCGCTCATCACCATGAGCTATTTTTTTTCTCTCTGTCTGTTCATCCATTTCATTATTTGTTCAATGGGGAAAACAGCAATGACCCTTTTTACAAAGAGCTTTTTCAGATCAATGGATGAAGCATGCTGTTATTTTCTAAGCTTGTAAGCAGCTGTATATGTGAAAAAACAGCAACTTCCATTATGAGGGTAATCATCAAATATCCCACCCTAAGTCAACTACTATTGCTTCTGAAAACTGCAAATGGATTCCAGCTCACAAGCAAAGAAGATTTCTGGTATGTGCTAAAGATGTTGCCATTATAATTCATCCCAATCAGCTTGACTACACTGGAAACGAACAACGGGAAATCATCTGTCTGTATGCACATCAGCCCTGTTTCAGGAGTCCTTGTCACTGTAAGGTGACAAGTTCTTTCCTACATATCAGGAAAGGGAGGGAACGGGGCAGATTACATTTCTTATTAAATTTATGTGCTACAAGAGCACACAATGTGTTTGGAAATAAATCACAAAACAAAGCACAAAATTGCAGAAAGAGCTGGCACTCTGCAAATCTCTTGACGCTTTCAAATAGAAACTGAATGGGTTTCTGCAAGTTATGCATTAGTCAAAACACTATCAAGATAAAGGCTTTCGAGTGATATTTTCAAGCCGTGCAAGTGGTCCTGTAGCTCAGCACTTCACTCAGACTGGAAAGTAGCCAACAAGCATGGCTTGAAATCTGTTAGCTTATGTCTTGAGGGATTTTTTCCAGCTGTATTAAAGAATTAAGACTGAGCTCCCCAGCTCTCACTGCACTGCCTGCATGCTGATCTAGGGCAGGAAAGGAAACAGAGGCATGGTGAGGTAAAGGGATTAATCCAAGGTCAGACTGAAAGTTAAATGTAGGATTGAGGCATAAATACTTGCTGCTTGATTATGTTGAAGTCAGAGAAAACAGTAAAGCCCTTTCATTTCCACTTCAAAGAAATAAAACTGTTTTGCACGTGGAAGTGGAACAACATGTCATTGTGGAAGGTTTTACGTTAAGGCAAACCGCAACTCTGACTCAGACCGAAAAAGAAAACCTCACATTAAACTTTTCCTAAAATTTTCTTCTCCACACATGTATACCTGGTTAAATACCTGGTTAAATAGACTGAAGAATAATAATTTAAAAAATCTAGGAGAGAAATATAAAATGTCATCTGAAAAGGTAAAAATAAACAGAAAGCAAGCAAGCATAGCCGGAACAAACACCTCCAGAGGCTTACACCACCTAACAATTTGAATCAGAATGTGGTTTTTGCTTTTAATTTCTTTTTCTCGTT
Source organism: Picus viridis (assembly GCA_033816785.1). Taxonomy (NCBI): domain Eukaryota; kingdom Metazoa; phylum Chordata; class Aves; order Piciformes; family Picidae; genus Picus; species Picus viridis. The sequence continues at coordinate 5,036,235 of CM066570.1, forward strand.
CTTACTAACTGAGCCACTGCTAGTGACAAGCACGAAGAGAAACTGTATGAGGGAGACAAAGGTCAAGGTAATGGTATTACTGTGCCAGTGTAAAGAATGCTTGACTAGATGGCAAAACTAAAGGTCATTTAATAAATGTGGTTTTCATTTTCTCAATGGAAAAGCTAGAGAAATGCAAAGAATCTGCTGGAAATATAAGACAAGAAGATTAGTTTGACTTTTTTTTCCCTGATAATGAGGAAGAATGACCCATGAATGTTTTATTTTGGCTGTATTAGGCCAAAACGTAGCAGTGTTTTAAAAACAAAACAAAAAATGTACACTCCAGAACATTTACATTTGAGCAGTCCCTGCTTGAATAAGGTCAAACCCACTCAATAATGTATTCAGAACTAGTTGTCTTGTTCCTCTGGATTTCTCATTCTGGTCCCCCTCTTCACTCTCAACAGCTGTTGGTGAAGATACTTTGTACAGTTTTAACACCTGCACCCAATGATCAGCCCTTTCTTTCTGGCTCTTTTGAGAGGGTAGGAGCAACATAACATCTATGTATGTACCTATCAAGAGACTAAAACTTGCAGAATATAGAATTCAGCAGGTAAATAGCAAGAAATTCAAGTGAGTAACAAACTGCCATTAAAGTTCCAGCTGACACCTAACTGGGGAGGGCTGGAATTCACCAGCGTGCCATGGATGCTTCATTGATGTCTTGTTCCTTGGGTTAAAATGTAACAGAAAAGAAACACATCACCATTTTCAAATTTCATTCTATGACAAATCCTCCTTAATATTCCTTTTGACAGCCTTGAATTCCCATTCAGGCCATTAAGTATATCTTTTATGCACACATCGGTTACAGTGTCTGTAAACCCACAGAGAGAAAAAAAAAAATCAAACAAACAAACAGTGCATAACCAGACCAGAGCAGTAAAACTCTGGCAGTGGTCATGAGGGCCTGCTGTAAGCCAATACCCTAACTTTATCTGGTTTTGTGACGTCCAAGGGCAGCAGTCACTTCTGTCTCTGAGTAGAAATTAGTGTTTTGACAGCTAAAAGAGATGTTTTTAAATGGAAGAGAGTAGACAGATTAAAAACATGTATAATAATAAGCTGTTTCACAAAGACTGTCTTCATTGCCCCATAGAAATTTTTCTTACTTGGTATATCATGGAAGATGCAAATGTACCACTGTAGTGTTGTAGCCAGATGTGCTGGGATGTCTGTGTGTTTGCATTGTCTGCACCGAGGAAGTATATCCACTGTCATACATCACAGTTTTACTACCTTAAAATAATTTCCTGTAAGGTTTTGTCCCTCTGGCACAAGGTCCTTCTATGGTAACTCCACCCCTCAGCCCTCCAGGCCCTCCAGCCTGCTCTTCCCTCTTCTGGTCTAGCAACTGCCTTTCTTCTTTTTATTCCAGCACCTCCGGCTATTTACACAGATTTGCTTCTCAGACCCCTTCAAGTCAGTGAAGTCAGTGGCTATGACTCAGCAACAGCTTTGCTTTTTGTTTTTTACCTTGGGTCAAGTTTCTTGGGAGACACCAGACCAAAATCATAAGCAAAACTGAGCTGGCAGCTGTCCTTTTTGTAACCCTGAGCTAGCCCCTGAAGCATTTGCATGCAGGAGACAAAAGTACTTGAGAATAAGAAGTGTGTACCCATGCATCCTAGAGGGACTGATACTCCACAGAGTGAGTACATGGCAAGCAGCAAAAATTATGTGTATCTGTATTCTATATTCAGTGAGATTCTAAGATAAAAACTATTTATGTCATGAATCTGGTGATATAGAGCAGGAATAAAGACAGAATAAAATAGGGAAGGAAGGGAGAACAAAGGCACAAAGCAAAACAGGAGAAGAGGAATGGAAGGAAAAAAGAACTGTCAGGCACACAAACTAGCTAGGTGTAAGAGGGAAAATGAAAAAATCTTGTTGTGCTGGTTAAAACAAAATATAAAAGGGAAATGTGATGGTTAAACAAGCAGAAATCTCCTTTTATCCAGTATATAGGAAATAGCCAGCCAATTAAAGTATACAAGTAGCCTCTGAAATATTTTACCTATTTTACACTTGAGAAAGCAAAAACAATGGGCTTATATAACTTGTCCAGGTCACATATTAAGTCAGCAGTGAGCCAAATGTGGCTCTCTGGCCTACCTTCATGCAATACTTCTTCTCCAGGGGAAGTAAAAGACATGTTTTCACTCTAACTTTTTCATTATATGCAGCATTTGGGGCCCCGTAAGGACCCATAAATCCTGGCAGTTCCTTGTTTAAAGTTTGCATGTAAGTAGATTTAAACAGTTTGTAAATAAAGCAACTGCCCTTGGTTTCATGGGCAGGAAAGCCCCACTGCATCTCACTTTTTCCATGGATTGACATTTAATGCAGCCTGCTTCAGGTCTTTGACATTGTATAACCAGTGGAAGGGGCAAAGGCAAAGCTCGCAAAGTTCCTACATTCACTTTTGGAACAAGCTACATGCAGCACGAAAGTTTGATGATTACAAGAGGCCAACATAGTTTTAAATTCCCAATAAACACACAAATTGGTTTCCTATCAAGGTTCCTCCACTCATTCTTTGATTTTTATCAGTCAGTTAAATGGCTTGTCAGAAGAATGTAACATAGTCAGTCCACATATGTGCTATGTGTTACGTACTGTCAGAAATTACTGATGCACGGTCTTGGCAGGAATGACAGTTATTATTAAACATCATCTGGCAGAGGCAAATTGCACCAATTTTAGTCAACTAGTAATGACCTGTAAAATTGATAAAAACTGTAGGAGGAAAACAATCTGCCACCACACAAATGAAAATAGCGAGTGACAACCCTATGGAATACTGTGTTGCACTTGCTGAAATACTCAGCAGAGGAACAAAACCTGTGATCATTGACAGAGAAGGCACTGGTACATAGGAGGTGTATATATGTGTGTGTGTGTATATATATATGTAGTATGTGTTGTAGGGTATATATATATCCTTATTACCTGGAAAATGAAGGCAAACTTCATGACTGCAACCTGGAAATGGACAGGATGTCAGTACAAGAGAGTTCTTTAAGATGTCTCTTTTCATACTTTACACAGAACAAAATAACCACAACAAAGCAGCAATCCCATATTTGACCTTCTAGCCTCCAAATATTAATGCCTTACAGAAAACTCATAACCCGTCTGACAGAACTGGGTGACCTTGACCCAGAGGAATAAGAGATATTGGGTTGGTTAGGCATATGAGCACAGACTTTCTGCTTACTTTGAGAACTTACAAATGACTGATGGAAAAAATAAGTAGTTTTCTGAAGCTGCACGACCACATTCTCGGTATTGCTAAGGCTGCTTCATGCTAATGGCAGTGAGCAGGGCACCCTGTGCAAAAAGGATTCTGTGGTTTCCTTAAGTTTTCCACGAAGGCTTTTCCTGCCAGTGAAACCAGATCCTGCACTGTTTAACCTTGAATGAATTATTTGACCGTGATTTGTGTGCAGCTTAAACATAGACTAAGAACTACACATAACAATGAAACTGTGGATGATCCAGGGATTTAGCCAGTGGTCTAGGGTTTGAAATAAAACATTGTATCTTGCACTGTTATAGATTGTTCCTTGCTTTTCATTTATTTATTTGTTTGTTTGTTTTTTTATTCCCCCCCCCCCCGAACGTATAATATTTTTAACTGGTTTTGTTGGTAACATGCTATTCACTGCCAGGCAAGGCAGTAAGTAATAATGAGAATACAGGACAAAATGATTGACAGTTCTAACTGTAAACACAGCTTTTTTCCAACTAGAGAGTGGTGCTTCTTGCTAGAGATGCTGATAAATCTTCTGCCACAGATAGTGAGGAGTGGTGTGCAATGTCAGTTTGAGATAAGGTGATTACGATGCTGTGCAGAGGAATCTCCTGAACATGGAAGTGATGACACCAAAGCAGCACTTAAGGTGCAGACCTTGCTGACTTTCTGGGGAATTTCTGACTTCATAGTTGGGAATAATGAGTTATTGACAGAGTGTGTTAGAAAAAAATATCCTAAAACCAGGCTTACTGTTTACATTTTCATTTCTACCTCTGATGGAGATAGTTTGGGTACAGGATTTGCTCTTTGTTGTAGAGTAGCAGTGGGAAAAATATTGCTTATTACTCTAGTCTTTTGGTCTTTGTACAGTTGTTTCTGCCAAATCTGTAATCCTGTAAGCACACTAGAAACAACTTCACCTACTGGTGAAATTGCCTTTTTTTCCATCCTTTTTGTACACCAATCAATACATAATTTTGATTCATTTGCTTCAGTAACTTGTGTGGTTTTAGTACAAATGTAGCCATTTGAAAGCTATTATTAGCAATGAAACTGCAGGACCATGGAACTGGGCACAGGCTGCAGAACTTGCCCAAAGAACAAGATTGTGCACTTCCACAGTGACTAAGCTGCCACATGTAGTGAAGTGCTGAACTTGGTTTTAACATTGTAAAGACTTAGTTCACATATTATAATTTGTACTAATTAATGCTCCTCTTTCATACTGTTTGTGGCTCTTATTTTGTGTCTCACTGCTGCATTTTCTTCCTACTCCATGAGCAGATATGCCAAAACAAAATAACCACATCTCTTTCTAATTGTAAGGCATGGTTATAGTGGGAAGGAAGGCATGACCTCTTATAGGACTCTACACTGAAAAGACCCCTAATATGAGACCCTTTCTAGCATCACCTCACGACTAGGGCCTCCCTCCTTCATATGCTCCAATGAATCAATCATGAGAGCCTGCATGGATGAACATCTATGCAAAATATAATCTTTGGTATCAAGAATCAAGGAAGTTAAAATGATTGGCCATGGTCACCACTGTGGAATCTACTTTGCACCTGGAAGTGACACTTTTATTGAGAGTTTAACCTGTGCACAGCACAGGTCACACCTTCAGATACTTCCCCTTAAACTACCTGACTGTAGCTGTGTAACAAACTTGAGATAGCATGACTGGAGGCAAATAATAACTATCTGCAGAAAAGATCAGATACATTTTAAGTATGGCATAGGTGAAGACCTTAGTAAGTGGAGTAGACTGCAGAAATTCCCTGAAAATTAAGTACAGTATACTGTTACAGTTGAAATCTTAGTATGGTTCTCTATCACGAAAACTGCCATTTGCTCTTTTAGCCAACATTTACATTTATCAGGCAGCCAAGAAGGCCAATGGCATCCTGGCCTGCATCAGGAACAGTGTGGCCAGCAGGATCAGGGAGGTCATTCTTCCCCTGTACACTACACTGGTTAGGCCGCACCTCGAGTCCTGTGTCCAGTTCTGGGCCCCTCAGTTTAAGAAGGATGTTGACTTGCTGGAACGTGTCCAGAGAAGGGCAACGAAGTTGGTGAGGGGTTTGGAACACAAGGCCTGTGAGGAAAGGCTGAGGGAGCTGGGGTTGCTTAGTCTGGAGAAGAGGAGACTGAGGGGTGACCTTATTGCTCTCTACAACTACATTAAAGGAGGTTGTAGGCAGGCGGATGTTGGTCTCTTCTCCCAGGCAGCCAGTACCAGAACAAGAGGACACAGTCTAAGGCTGCGCCAGGGGAGGTTTAGGCTGGATGTTAGGAAGAAGTTCTATACAGAGAGAGTGATTGCCCATTGGAATGGGCTGCCCGTGGAGGTGGTGGAGTCACCATCATTGGAGGTGTTCAGGAGGAGACTTGATGGAGTGCTTGGTGCCATGGTTTAGTTGTTTAGGTGGGTTGGATTGGTTGATGGGTTGGACACGATGATCTTGAAGGTCTCTTTCAACCTGGTGTATTGTATTGTATTGTATTGTATTGTATTGTATAGTATTATTTTCGTGGGTTTGAGGATTAGTCCATCAATTTACAAGTAAAGCAAATATCTAGACTATTACACAATTACAACACACATGTGGAATGTGGAGTTGTAGTGAAAAGTTTCAAACCAGTCTTCTTTAAGGATCACTCATAGTTTTGCTCTAAATGTTTTCTTCAGAGTGAGAGTCCTTTTCAAACAAACAAACAACAAACAGCTACCTTTATCTGAACACACATTAGTCTCAGGCACCATTTAGTCTAATTACACAGCTTCTGGTCTTGGATTCATTTACTTATGAATAGTATGGGTTTGTTTGTGAGGGATTGAGTAATAACATGCCCTATTGTAAATTGAATTTGTAAAAGACTTGCCTGAAAGTTTGTTGGACAGGAAAAGACGTGATTTCTATTCCCTTATTCTTTTGTTTGCCTCACCATCTAAACTTGAATTGCACCAATTTCAGCATCAGTAGATTTTTGTTATTATCCATATCTAACATCTGATGGTTATCATGAAAAGATACAAATTTAGCAGGCAGATCTTCAGAGAAATTTCAAGGCTTAATTCCCATTACTGTCAAACAGCAGCTAGTTACAGCAGCTAGTTACTTATCTACCCAGGTCAATTGCTTTTTTGAATACTTAGAATTTAGATGCATGTATCTGCCCCTTGTCAATTTAATTAATCTCAAAAAGTTGTCCTCCTTGCTTCTAGTTTCACTTATTACATTGAATATGCAGTCTAATCTAGAGCAGATGCAACAACTGACTGAAAAAATTTCACATATAAACCTGATTATGACCAAGCAATTGTACAGTGAAAATCCATAGCATTTTGGTGATATGCATAAACATATCAAGGGTTGCCTTGCTGAAAAAAACACCCCACGTTAACTTAACTCTTTCTCTTGAAAAGAATTTCAGTTCTCAAGTCTTAATAAAAGATCATGTGGGAGTCACCAGTAAGGACTGGAAGAGGGCAATTTCCCCTATTTTATGGGAGTTTGATGATGATTCACATTTCATCAGGGCAGGATGAGAGTTAGGAATTCTGTAACTTTCTAAACCTTGTTTCTAATTCTTGCTTGTTTGCATGACTATTTCTTTGCCTGTCACTATATAATGCTGAGAATAAAAAGTTGTGGTAGCAAAGAGAAGGACTGAGACTACGCATCACTTTTGCAAGCCTTTTAGCTCTGGCAAAGGCAGCAGATGCACTGGCGTTGGCATTCTCCCTTTTAGGTTCAATGTTTCTCACCATGTAGCCCCAAGTCAGCTCACTCTGAGTTCACTAATCTGTTTATTCTGAATTTCATTGTTACACAGCTAAGGTACCTCTGGCACACCTCTGTAGATCTGAAGACAAGCCAGACCACATTTCTCTAAGCATATCTGGTGCATCCTGGGGACAAGTACCTAAATTTGAGTAGAGCAGGGCTTAAATATTAGGCGACTAAAGTAATTGTTGCATCTTACTCTAAACATCTCTGACGTATTTATTGTCACAACAGCTCCATGAGGTAGGTCAGTCCTCTAGCAGCCAGACAGCTTTACCATTTCCTCAGCCAGCTAATGGCCTTTATAAAATTTTCCACAGGCCTCATAGTATAAATAGTAGACTTAGCAATAACACAGAAATGTAACCACCAGTATCCATACCGTGGCTGCTTGTGCATGAATCTGTGTTTCAGTAAGAGAGTAAGTATGATTTGGGCAAAGAATTTTACTTTTGAATGTCTAGGGTCATGTAGAGAATTAAATTTCAACAGAACTCCTTTTATAAGGAAGAAATATTCCTTTTCAACTGCTGAAATTTATGGTATGATCACCAAAACCAACCAACCAACCAACCAAAACCACAACAAATCACCACTGACCTTTTTTTGGTAAAACAGTATGACAGTATATGGCAATCTGGGGTGCTAACGTGCACTCATGCTTTTGTTACCTCATGGAGGTAAAAAGCAACGAGTGAAGAACTTAGCACCAATAAAATTCCGAATGGAAGAATTTAGAGTAGAAAATAATCTGATAAACAAATAAGTCATTTTTTCACAGTGTTTGCAACAGGGAAAATGTCACATCTAGTCCATTTTACTTTCCAGGGTTTTTTTTGAAGTGTGCATTTTGGGATTAGTCAAAGCCATGCAAGTTAGCCATACTCAACTGAAAATATACCTGCAAACCTGCCAATACTATGATTTATTAGTATGGTTCAAGATCACTGGTAAACCTATGTGCAGCCTGAAGTTAGTTTAGATATTACAATACTTTACAGACTCTTGTAATAGTTATGACCAAATTATTTATTCTCAAAGTTAGCCTCAAGCAAATGAGCTCGTCTCAGTCTCACACTCATCTGAGGGCCAGGCTTTGCCCAGATCAACAGTTTCTCCCAGACTTCCACTGATTTAAAACAAAGTTCTTCTTGTGAAAAAAAAATGAACAAAATGCTCCAAGACAGAATTAACCACCTCCTATTCCTCTCCTTTTTGCTTGGGGATATTTTTTATCATGCTGCTTTTTGGGTATGCTTCTAAGGGTAAGTTAGAAAGCTGTGAAAACAAACATTATTCTAATCTTAAATCTGGTACCACAATTGAAGCTGCTGTAATACAATAATATTTTTGTGTGATAAAACTAGCTTGTAGATCTATGTAACTCTGACACTTAATGATTTCTGATGTCTGGAAGGTATTAGACTGTGGTTGCAATAATCTCTGTAATTGCAACAGTTCATGCTAGCTAGACTGTACACCTATTCTTCATCTATTCTCAAACTAATTTGTTCTATGTATGAATATATCACACTCATCAATTTAAAGTGTCATCCTTTGGCTATGCAGGTCATTAAGGAGCATACATTATGTATGAGTCAAACACACCAAACTCATGAGAATGCTTTTTAGCAATGTGCAAAATAGTTGCTTTCTGTTAGAATTTTTAAGTTATTATTCTAATCAAAACCCTGGCCACAGCTACAACTAACCCACAATCAATTACTTCTCTCTGTACATAAGGCCTCAGATGATGAGAGTTAGACTGTGGCTATGTGCTGAATTCTAAAAATATGAATGCACATTTAAAAAACACAAACCCCCTGAAAATTGAGAGAGAAAAAGTTTTCCCAGTCATTGCTGCCCATAAAGTTTTCATTACAATTAGTGCAGTTCTGAGCTGTTAAAATTCTTCTTTTCTGGAAAGGGAAATTCCACTCAGTAATGCAGCTATAGGTGCAGAGAGAATCAATTACAATGAGATCCCACTGTACAACATATCTCGAGTTGCAGGTCTTTTAAAGAAATAAAGAAACCCTAAGGTGATAACTTCTTGCAAGACATGAGTCCTATTTGAAGTCTGAAGGCTGTGCTTGGCAAAATCTTTCCATAAAGAGAGAGAGGACTATGGTACAAGACTAGGGAACACTGTGCAGAGGGCTCATAATATAGATCTGTACCAAGAGGGTGGTACATTTGATTGGTTGATATCTTGTAGCCTCAGTTTAGGAAAGATGTTGACTTACTGGAACGTGTCCAGAGGAGGGCAACAAAGCTGGGGAGGGGTTTGGAGCACAAGCCCTGTGAGGAGAGGCTGAGGTTGCTTAGCCTGGAGAAGAGGAGGCTCTGGGGAGACCTTATTGCTCTCTACATCTACCTGAAGGGAGGTTGTAGACAAGGGAGGCTGGTCTCTTCTCTCAGGCAACCTGTGACACTAAGATGATTTTAAAAACCCAGCCATTACTAGGAAATCCCTTAAAAAATTGTGTCCAAAGGCAGTTGCCAAAGTAAACTTTGTATTTTTCTCAGTAAAATAATATTTTCCCATTGTAGATACCTCTAGGTAGGATACTGAGACAGTGAGTCACAGAAATATCACATACGCTTGCCTTCATATATTGGCACGTATGTGCTTCTCATTTTCACGAATGCTACCTGAATACTGCTGTTGTATCACACTGGATTCTCAGGGAACAGAAAGAAAGGAAGAAACAAATATAATTGTTACTACTGAGCAGACTATTTTCTCCTAATTTATCACATCATAATCATCACTGAAAAGTTGGTCCTCGAGTTTCTAATTCAAAGGGATGATCACTACACTTTCCCATCAAACACATAAGAAGAGCTTTGGAGAGCCAAGAGTCTGGGAAAACAGGCTGGAAACACAACCATGTTACTTACTTTCTTTTACACAGGTGCCAATTTATCCCTAGGGAACAAGAAATTGCTAAGAAATAGTACTGATTCTTGTAATAATGAAGTTATTTGAAGACTGAAAGAGACCTTTCTCTCCCTAGAAAAATAGTAAGTTAAAAGTGGAAGATCCTCAGGCTTTACTGAATGGCATTGGTTCATATAAACTTTGATAGTTAATGACTACAGAACTTGCCTAAGTACTTCTGTGAGATAAAAGAAGGGAGTAAGTTTTTGATAACAAGCTCTGTTGGAAATGGAAGATAAATGTGGGCATTTGCAGGCACTCAGTTCTTTCTGAGCAGATGCCTGATGTTTTTCTTAAAATAAAAATTTGGATTAGGTTCCCTGGCTCAGATTTCTTAGGATTCATTTTGCTTTTACAAAGGTGGTATCGGCTCTAATTTAGTACACCATAAGAGAACATATTAAAACTACATTCAGATTATTTCCCGAAGCCTTTACCATCCCAGTTAATTTCACATTCATTTGCTAATTTGGAAGCAGGGACTGCATATCAAAGGATGGCTGGAGGCAATAATGAAGGCTGCAAATGTTTGCTGCTTCAGTAGTTACTGTTTTGATTTCTGAAAGAGAGGGAAACTGTCACAATTAACAAATGGTGGAAGGCATTATATGAATAAAGGAAAAAGAAAGAAAAATGGAGCAAGGCTTTTTCTTTGCAAGATAGATACATGTGCTCATGCTAAATAGTAACCTTGCCCCATACGAAGCGAAGCATGCTGGAAACCTGACATCAGAATAAGATGTTCAACTTTCCTGCTTGAGAAATGATGTTTGCTACTGACTGTTTCTGATACGGTCAAGAGGTAGTTTGTGAAATACTTTTTCCCCCCACTACAATGATGTGATTAAGAGAATGATAGACATTATTTGAAATAGGGAAAGGCCAAGCCATCCATTGCTTTCTGAATTGTCCTATTCTTCATAGTGATATCAAATAGCAATGAGAGAGAGCAAATTTACTTCAGAGTGCATGTTCTTGCCATCAAAAGGAAAAAAAAAACCCAACCAAAACAAAACCAACAAACAAACAAAAACATTTTTAAGCTCAGGGAGTAGCACAAAGTTTAAGTTAAACCTCAGATATTGCCAAACATTTTAACATTTCCCCAGGTTTTAGCAAGAACTAATCTGAACAAAAACTGTTAGAGAATGGCAATTGCCTATATTAGTCTGCTACAGAAGAGACTGCTATGATTTGTTTTCAGTGTTCACGTGGGATGTATTTGGTTTAGAAAAAGGGCTCTCAAGCTGAGAGATATGTTTCCTGATGTCATGATACTGTTTATGTGCCATAAAAATGATGCAGCAGTTGGAACCATTGTACCGCATTCTAACAAGACAATAAAATAGCCCCTATCATATCCCACAGTTATTATGGGGTCCCATTAAGAAAATGGAAAAATAAATTTTGTTCATATAGAAACTATTTGGATTCAATACATAAGAAAGATATATTTCAACAGGCTAGCACGTTTTAACAGCCTGCAAAAGATCAATATAATGCCACAACCCTTGCGGTGTTCAGTTGCCTAGATGCTAGTATGGTGTTGTAACAGGGTACATGAATACTGTAAATGCATATATGAAGTATAGTTACCTGAGTGCCACAATAGTGTTTTAGATTTTTATCCACAGAGGCATAAAAACCCTAAAGGAAACAGAAAAAGTGTACATATGCAAGAGTGTTATCAACTGGGCAAAAAATGGTACTCTCAGAATATTTGAGAGCATAGCTAGGAGTTCTAATAATACAGATTCACAGGAAATAATTGAAAACACCCAGTGAAGTGTATTCTAACATCATTAATGCCTTTTTCTGTGGAATATTATAGAATCATAGAATCAATAAGGTTGGAAAAGACCTCAGAGATCATCAAGTCCAACCTGTCACCCAACACCTCGTGACTACTCAACCATGGCTTCAAGTACCATGTCCATTCCCTTTTTGAACACCTCCAGGGACAGTGACTCCACCACCTCCTTGGGCAGACCATTCCAATGGCTAACAGCTCTCCCTGTGAAGAAATTTCATATTTTTTTTTTTAAAGTTTTTTTTTTTTAAATTTTAAGATATTTTTAAATATTTGTTTTAATAAAAGAAATGCTTAATGCCTTCCGCCCCCCTCCCCCCCCAGTAAAGTCCTTTTCTGCCACTCATATCAGTTATTTTCAAAACTTTAGTACAAGGAGCTCATTTCAGGTGCTAGATTACATTTAGATGTCAGATATAGTCTCAGGCTTCCAGAAACCTCTTGTGACACACTCAGATGAAGCTGAGATTTAATGTTTCTAATTTGCCTCTGCTCTTATTCCAGTCCCTTGTTGACTTGCTAACCTACAAAATAAAATTCAAGTGTGAGTTCAGTCACATATATGTAGGTGCTAATGACTGCCATCACTGGATAATCTACTATTCCTTTGTTAGAACAGAGTAGAATAAACCAGGTTGGAAGAGGCCTTCGAGATCATTGCGTCCAACCTAACAACTAATCCACCCCACCTAATCAACTAAACCATGGCACCATGCACCCTATCAAGGCTCCTCCTGAACACCTCTAATGATGGTGACTCCACCACCTCCATGGGCAGGCCATTCCAATGGGCAATCACTCTCTCTGTATAGAACTTCTTCCTGACATCCAGCCTAAACCTCCCCTGGTGCAGCCTGAGACTGTGTCCTCTCGTTCTGGTGCTGGATGCCTGGGAGAAGAGGCCAACATCTGCCTGTTTACAACCTCCCTTCAGGTAGTTGTAGAGACAATAATATGTAAGCTTTGAGATTTGATTTAAAAGCAAAGTTATCAGCAAAGGTTAAATCAAGTATTAATTATGTGTGTGTCTGGCTTAGTCTTAAATATATACACTTAGCCAATGTTAATCAGTTTTCAGTCTTTCATCCTAACTATCTGGGAAATGTTTCCCAGGAACCCCATTTCCACAAGTACCTGCTAAACTAAGCAATTAGAATTTCCTTGGAAAAAGCAATTGCAAGTGCATCCAATGTCTCCAAAAAGTAACTTGAAAGGATGAACAATAACAATGAAAACAGTTATGCACAGAAAATTAAAAGAGAGAAACTGAATGTCACAAAAATATTATTAAAAGAACATTAAGAAATGTGTCTTGGGTTTGTGTGACAAGAGTCTGGTATCAGGGGAACCACTGAGATGGCTTCTGTGAAAATCTGCTGGAAACTTTCTCCATGTCCAATAGAGCATGCAAGCCAGCTTTGAGAGGGACTCACCACTGGCCAAGGCTGTGACTACAAATGATGCTGCCAGTGCATTTTGTGATAATCTATTTAAGAAGGGAGGAAAAAAAGCAATTGCAGCTGGAGAGAGGATTTAGAATACGTGAGAGAAACAAATCTTCAGACTCCAGGGCCAGTGAAGAAGAAGGAGCAGATTCTTTAAGTTCTGGAGCTTACAGTGAAGACCACAGTGAGGCAAGCTGTCTCCCTGCAGCCCATGGAGGTTAACAGTGGAACAGATGTCCACCTGCGGCCTCTGGAGGACTCCATGCTGGAGCAGGTGGATGCTCAAAGGAGATTATAATCTCATGGGAAGCCTGTGCTGGAGTAGACACCTGACAGGACCTGTGGCCCCATGGAAAGAAAGGAGCCCACAGTGAAGTAGGTTTGCTGACAGAACTTGTGATCTCATGGGGCGCCCATACTGGAGCAGGCTGGTCCTACACCCTGTGGAAAGGTCCTGTGTTGAAGCAGTTTGTGAAGATCTACAGTTTATGGAGAGGGCTCAGGTTGGGAAGGTTTGTGGAGGACTGTCTCCTTTGTGAAGGACTCCATGCTAGGGAAAGAGTGTGAGGAGCCCTCCCTCTGAGGAGGGAGTCACAGGGACAGCATGTGATGAAATGATCACAACCTCCATTCCCTATCCCAGTGCACTGCTGGCAGGGGAATAGGAATAGAAAAATGGAAGTAAAGTTGAGCCTGGAAAGAAGGAAAGGGTTGGTAAGAAGGCATTTTGAAATTCAGTTTTTATTTCTCATTATCCTACTGTAATTTAATTGGTAATAAATTGAAACTAAATTTTCCCCAAGTTGAGTCTGTTTTGACCATGATGGCAAATGCTGAGTCATCGCCATGTCCAGACATATGAAGCTTAGTTTTACATTTCTGGGAGTTAATGTTTGCTATAGGTATACAACTAACCCTTTAGAAATGATACATCAGAATTGTTGTGGGTCCCCACCTGTTCATTTTGCCATGGGCAGCATTCTGGCCAGATAAGCGCAGGGTGGAAATGGGTAGGATTAGTAGCAGTAGTAGCGTATAGGGTAGTGCAGGGTCCTTGTCAAGTGAGCTAAGATGATGGCCCTCTGGCAAAACCTGTCAGGACAGTGATGCCTGTGTCTGAAAAGTAATGCAATCCATGGTAGATAACACAAGACTGATCAGGGTGTTAGGAATAATTAGAGATATGTGGGGAACATGACCAATCAGCTGAACAAGCCAGGCAGCATCTTTGTGCTGCCTGACAATGAGCACTTGGAAACAGGCCTGGGAAGGCAGTGCACTCACTCTTGTTTTAGGGATCATGAAGACGTGGAAGGGAATGGAAAAGAAAGCAGCTTTAGAATAGAATAGAATAGAATAGAATAGAATAGAATAGAATAGAATAGAATAGAATAGAATAGAATAGAATAGAATATGTTGGAAGAGACCTTCAAGATCATCGCGTCCAACCTATCATCCAACACCATCTAATCAACTAAACCATGGCACCAAGCACCCTATCAAGTCTCCTCCTGAAAACCTCCAATGATGGTGACTCCACCACCTCCCTGGGCAGCCCATTCCAATGGGCAATCACTCTCACTGTGTAGAACTTCTTCCTAACCTCCAGCCTAAACCTCCCTTGGTGCAGCTTGAGACTCTGTTCTCTTGTTCTGTTGGTGGTTGCCTGGGAGAAGAGATCAACCTCTGCCTGCCTACAAACTCCTTTAATGTAGTTGTAGAGAGCAATAAGGTCACCCCTGAGTCTCCGCTTCTCCAGGCTAAGCAATCCCAGCTCCCTCAGCCTCTCCTCACAGGGCTTGTGTTCCAAACCCCTCACCAACTTTGTTGCCTTTCTCTGGACACGTTCCAGCAAGTCAACATCCTTCCTAAACTGAGGGGCCCAGATCTTTGTCAGCATCTGCCCAAAATGGATCCATTGTCAATGAATATAGTTGATTCAAGTTGTGTAAGGAAACATATATGCTATACACTCTATTACAGACCTCTGTTCTTCCCTGGCAGTTTACTTTACAGAAGAGTTTTTTCAGTGTCTTTCAACTCTACATGCAGTGCATATTTACTGACTGTGAGGATCACCATCCTCCTCCAGATTTTTATTTTTAAATGAAGATTAAAAGCTGTTGAAAATTGAATCACATTTTAGGAAGCCTAGGTGCCTAAGAAGTTTCCATTACTTTCTTCAAATTGCTGTACCATTACCACAGTGCAGAGCGGAAACATGGAAAAGTCATTGCTGTTGCACTCTGAAGGGCTCCAATTTCTTCAGCTCCCACAAGATTACTTATAGAAAGAATATACCAGAACTGTAATACAATAAGCTATAATGTGAAACAACTGTAAGCACTCGAAGACTTTTAATACAGATGACACACTGGTCCTTTAAAGAATTAAACCTTAATTTATAGAAGAAACTGTCAGCCACACAGGACCTAAATGGCATTTGAGCACACAGCTTGCTTGCTTACTTGTAGGGATATCAATCAATTTATTAAGAATTAATCTGCACCCCAGTGTTCTCCTAAAACTGCCTAATGTTTTGGCAAGCTACTTGAAAGGGTTCAGTAAGAATTTATATGGGCAGCTTGGAAACAGGAATTTTTTTCTGGCTCAACAAAGGGGATACTGTTTCCCTTCTGAAAGTATCTCTGTTATAGTTTAACACAGTAATGGATAGGTTTGCCAAAAATCACAGTTTTTAATGGCCTTCAGCGAAACAGTAGAATTTGTCTTTGCCTTCATGCTGTGTCCTGCATTTATGCCGTTAGAATTGCTCTTAATCTGCCTGGAAGTATCAAATGCTCTTGGCCTTGAGAACACAAACCTGTGCGCACGCTAAAAAAGTACAGTTCCTAGAGTAACTACATTTTTCCATGCATGCAGAAGAGTAAGCAGGACTGAAACTAAAGGATCTAGTTTCAAATATTTTCCAACTCTTGACAGAAAAGCTTGGGCAAATTTAAAATGTGGTATTTATATTGCCTGCATAAAACGTGCTAAAATTGCTTGAATGAGGTCACTTGAGCAACACATCCAAGCTACAGATATTTTTGAACTCTGAGTACTCTTAATTCTTGGCACTGACCACAGATATGTAGGGTGTGCAAGGCTGCACACATAAAATGAGTTTATACCTATCTCAAGCCATTAGAAAACAATTCATGTATTTGACTGCAAGCAGCAGGAAGTGATATCACACATGTCATACAAAGTTACTGCAAGTTTCTGCTTTCTGGTTTTCAAACATTTCACTTTGACGAAAGCAATCAATAAAACATCAAAGTGGTGTTTTGAAAACATGAAGCTTTACTTGAGTAGCAATAAGTTTATGGAAAAATCAAGCAGGTAATGGTTATCAATGCTCTATCAGTTTCCAGGACATTTTTTTTTTTTTTTTTTCAGAGTTAACAGAGTTAACATATTCCTAGGGTGCTGAGAGAGCTGGCAGATGAGCTGGCCAAGCCGCTCGCCATCACTTTTCACCAGTCCTGGCTCACTGGAGAGGTCCCAGAAGACTGGAAGCTGGCCAGCGCGATGCCCATCCGCAAGAAGGGCCGGATGGAGGAACCTGGAAACTCCAGGCCTGTCAGCCTGACCTCAGTGCCAGGGAAAATTATGGAGCAGACCATCTTGGGGGCAATCACTGCGCACCTGAAGGACGGCCAAGGGATCAGGCCCAGCCAACACGGATCTATGAAGGGCAAGTCCTGCCTCACCAACCTGATCTCCTTCTATGATCAGGTGACCACCTGGTGGATGTGGGGAAGGCTGTGGATGTAGTCTACCTGGACTTCAGCAAGGCCTTTGACACCGTCGTCCACAGCAAACTCCTGGCCAAGCTGTCAGCTTGTGGCTTGGACAGGAGCACTCTGCACTGGGTTAGGAACTGGCTGGAGGGCCGAGCCCAGAGAATGGTGGTGAATGGTGCCACATCCAGCTGGCAGCCAGTCACTAGTGGTGTCCCCAGGGATCAGTGCTGGGCCCCATGCTCTTTAATATCTTAATCGATGATCTGGACAAGGGGATTGAATCCATCATCAGTAAATTTGCAGATGACACGAAGCTGGGGGTAGGTGTTGATCTGCTAGAGGGTAGGAGAGGTCTGCAGAGGGACCTTGACATGCTGGACAGATGGGCAGAGTCCAACAGCATGAGATTTAATACATCTAAGTGATGGGTTTGTCACATTGGCCACAACAACCCCATGCAGTGCTACAGGCTGGGGTCAGAGTGGCTGGAGAGCGGCCAGGCAGAAAGGGACCTGGGAGTAGTTGGTGCTGTGGTTTAGTAGTCATGAGGTCTTGGGTGACAGGTTGGACTTGGTGATCTTTGAGGTCTTTTCGACCTTACTGATTCTATTGATGCTATGATTCTATGTGTCTGTGCATGTGCACACACGCACATCCATTTTGGAGTACTACAGGAACAGACTTATTAGGAACATTTTAGTTTGGACTGCACTCATGAGAAAGCTGTTTGGTATGGAACATGAATTTTGTCTCCATTTTGTGAAAAATCTTCAGGGCATTGGAGCTTAGCCATTTGCTCAAACAGCTTAATTGTGCTTCACTCCACTGACAATATCCTCTAACACATCAAATGGAAATGGAGGACTTCCATTTCTAAAGGAAAGAAAAACACAACAACAACAAAAAAAAATGACAGCAGTTGGAAATCTTTCTCCCTTTCACCTTCTGTTAAATCATTCTGCCACTTATTCCAGTTCAGGAATTTTAGTCCACTAAACCAGTTTTTGTATGTTTTGATTGGAGGGTTTTTATTTTTGGTTGTTATTGCATTTTAGTTTTAAATTTTATTTATTTATTTTTTAAACAAATCTTTTCCTCTTTCCCTCTCTTTCCTTTTAGAATCCATCACTCCAGATGGACTGTTTACAAGGTTAATGACTTAGGCTTTGCAGCAGGATTTTAAGGGTCATGCCAAAACTTCTGAAGAAGACTGTTTTATATCCGTGATTATCTTATACAATGGAATATGTTTTACCTTATTCATCTCAATCCTGTGGTTGTCATTTCACTTAACTAATTATTACATTCACCATATCCAATGCTAAATCAATAAAGTGCACTTTAAAAGTACTGATATTTATAGGAGAAAACAAACTGACTGCTTAGTTGCATATTGCTAGACAGAGAAGATTGGCCTACTATAAAACAAATCTGCCACTGTTTCTGACTTAAAGAAATATAAGACCTCAACAACTGTGAAAGCCTACCTAACAACAGCTTTATTCTAATGTCAATAAAATTGGTATTGCTTTTATTTTGACAGTGTTTTAAACAACACATTTTTGAGAAGCAGTTCATAGAGATTCTTCTAAATTTAGCAGCAAGAAAAGAATTTTAAGGATGAAGCTGTGCCCTTGAGAAGAAATACACACTCCGGGCTCCCTATTTCTTCTACCTTATTAATTCAGAACTTCACATGAAAAAAAGTCACAGTAATTAGCCTTGACATGGACCAGTGCCAGGCTTTTCTATCAAGTTTCTTTCCTGTTTATGTTTGAATTACTCAAGGGCTGCCTTTGTGCACCCTTTGGTCTCAACAAATGTGTTTTTTTCCCTCCTTACTCTCATGCTACAAAGAATGTAATCTTAGCTGACCTGAGTCTGCTGAATATCATATTATCTCCACAACTCAGCTGAAGATTCACAAGTCAGAGTGGGGAAAAAGTGGTGGAACCCAAAAGCTACAAGGTATCTTTCCCTTCCCTGGGAGAAAAAGAACTCATAATCTCCATAGGCATCACATGATGGGAGTTACTGGAAAGAGTTTAGAAAAAAAGATGTCTTAATTTTTAGTTAATATAAACATAAGCTAAAGGAGAATTCTGAAATCCAAGCTCTTGCTTCTTCAGTTTTTTGGGTTTTTTTTACTGGACATTTTGTACCTGTAAAATTGTTTCCTTTTTCAAGAAGCTAGACCTACCAGGTTCACAGATTATGCATGTAATGGATTAAAAAATTCCTTGTCCAAACATTGGATTTCTCACAGACAGAGTTCAATTAAGATGTTAAGTGTCTCTGAACTGTATAAAGAACGTTAGTTATTTTGATATGTTTTCTGTCTCACACACCCCTGTCATTGAGAACTATTAATTCTTGGTTTTCAGGATTTGGCTTGCCCAAATCACAACATCTGACTTTGTTAGCCCTTCCTTAAAATATTTATTAAATTGAAAAACTAAAAAATAAGTATTAAAAAACAATAAGAAGACATAGAGAAAGAGGGGCAGACTCTAACGGCATGAGATTGAACACATCCAAGTGCCAGGTTCTACACACTGACCGCAGCAACCCCATGCAGTGCTACAGGTTGGGGTCAGAGTGGCTGGAGAGTGGCCAGGCAGAGAGGGACCTGGGGGTACTGGTCAAAGGTAGGCTGAACATGAGCCTGCAGTGTGCCCAGGCAGCCAAGAGGGCCAGTGGCATCCTGGCCTGCATCTGGAACAGTGGGTCATTCTCCCCCTGTACACTGCACTGGTTAGGCCACACCTTGAGTACTGTGTCCAGTTCTGGGCCTCTCAGTTTAGGAAGGATATTGTCTTGCTGGAACGTGTCCAGAGAAGGGCAATGAAGCTGGGGAGGGGTTTGGAGGACAAGCCCTACGAGGAGAGGCTGAGGGAGCTGGGGTTGCTTAGCCTGGAGAGGAGGAGACTCAGGGGTGACCTTATTGCTCTCTACAACTACCTGAAGGGAGGTTGTAGACAGGCGGATGTTGGTATCTTCTTCCAGGCAGCCAGTACCAGAACAAGAGGACACAGTCTCAGGCTGTGCCAGGGCAGGTTTAGGCTGGATGTTAGGAAGAAGTTCTATACAGAGAGAGTGATTGCCCATTGGAATGGGCTGCCTGTGGAGGTGGTGGAGTCACCTTAATTGGAGGTGTTCAGGAGGAGACTTGATGGAGTGCTTGGTGCCATGGTTTAGTTGTTTAGGTGGGTAGGATTAGTTGATAGGTTGGACACGATGATCTCGAAGGTCTCTTCCAACCTGGTTTATTCTATTCTAAAG
The DNA here is from genome assembly GCA_033816785.1 of Picus viridis. NCBI lineage: Eukaryota > Metazoa > Chordata > Aves > Piciformes > Picidae > Picus > Picus viridis. Next base: position 5,056,563 of record CM066570.1, read on the forward strand.
GAATTATGTGTATGATACTGTTTCAATAACTCTTTATACTCATTGAGTTGTAACTACATCTAAATCTCAACAAAGTCTCCTGAAACATGACATCAGTATGAATGTATATTGAAACCTAAGTGATTTTTTCAGTGAAGCTGCAAGCTGTTGGTGTAGCAGCTGTCTCATCTTTATTTTCTTCCTGATGTAGCTGTCTGAGATTTAGCCATGGGACATGGAAAGGGCAGGAGTTGAGACATCCTGTATCTAGTCTGGTCAGATATTTTCCTAAATATGTTTTGATTGGATGACCTAATTGAAGTCTGAACTAGAGTCCCCTGGCTTCTGTCTCAGTGCTATCATATACAACTTAATGGGTCAACAACATGGTCTGAACAATTGTGTCTGAGCAGACACAATTATTCTCTGTCTAATTCCTCTGGCCTCCAGCTATTTACATAGGATCCTATAGATTTTTTTTGTGTGTGTGAAGTCTAAAGCTATCCCTCAGCTACCATTCTATTTGTAAGGTTCACTGATCTCAAAGATATTCAATATGAAGGCTATTCTGGAGAACATTTAGTGTGGAATTTTCTATACACACAAAGGCATGCAACACACAGACACACTCAATGTCAGGAAAAGCATGTTTGCATATTTATCCAGCCATACAGAAAAACGTTTTGCACTTCAGAGAACTAGTGGTAAGTAACTAAACTGTAAGCATGAATTGCAAAATACAGATTGTGAAGGGTAAAATAATAATAATAATGATGATGATGATAATAGCAGCAACCTACTAATAAATTATCTTTCCAGGCTGAAACATCCAGAGGTTAGGTATTCCTCTTACTAGGATCCAATTGTCAGACTTCATAACAACAGATTTAAGACAGAGTAAGCTTGATGACTACATATCAGCTACTATCATTATCTATTATTATTTTATACATTATATTGTATTGTGGTAATAATGGAAGATAATGTGCATTAGGAACAGAGCACCCCTGAATCTTGCTAGAAATAAAGTATATAGAATGGGAATGTGAGAGATAAAATTGCTTTTTTGTCTGCCAGTATAAATGGAATGGTGTCTGAAAGGGATGGGATAAAGGGATGCTCTCATCCCACTAGTCTGTATATGAACATCTCTACTACTAACCTCATACACGGACATCAATAAAGGAAATGCAATACAGATGAAGGAAATTAGAATTAAACAAGAATTAAATTTTTTCACTTGGAAAAGCTGGAAAACCTCTGTACTACTTTTTTTTTTTCACCTTTGGAATCTTGGCATAAATCCAGTTGAAGGTTGTAATTAAAATGAGTTTGATGGTCTCAGCTTAGTTCCTAATTGATGGCAGTTCACACTACAAAACACATAAGAATTCATTACAGTCCTGCTCAGCTGGCAATTTCTGCTCAGAGGGAGCAAAAGGAGGTAACTAATGTGGATAACTAATGTGGATTCCAGTAACTGTCTGTGTTTTAGGCCGGGTGGTTCTTTCTAGGCAGTTGAAAAGGAGTCATCATTGTGGATCAAAAATCAAAGCACTGCTCTAGAATTAACTCAGATGCAGAAGGCAAATTTCTTTTGAGACTCAAAGCATAGATATGGAAATTATGGTGTGTTACAAGGAGAAATTTGCACAGTATTTCTTATTCCCCAAATACAATTAACTTCAAACTGATTTTTCTGCTTGTACTCTTGTAAAAAAGTTTTACTGAAACTCACAAGAAATAATTTTATGTTTTTCTTCCAAACATGCAGTTTGGTGCTTTGTGTCAAGATGGTCACTGTTTTTCTGCAGATAACAAGTAGCAAAATATTCATATCATACTAAACACACCGATGAGATAAAGAAATTGTTAAGTTCAAGTGCCAACCAGTAAAAAGACCTTGCAACTAGCACTATACAGTGAAATACACACTGTACCACTTGATGAAAAATAAACCAGTCTTTATATATGGGTTTATTTGCCTTGACTAATCAGCTCCTTTTGTAAGCTTCTGGATGTAAAGTTTCCCAGAATTAAAGAGGTTCAAATAATCTGCTATCCATTGAACCTTTAGGGCATTTGTGTGAGGTGGTATGCTCCTTCACAAAAGAACTTTTAGTTCTGCTGATAAAGTACATATTATTTTACAACTAGGGATTTTGGATAGGGAAAAAAAGGAAACTGCTACCTATATATGGACCATTTTGCCTTCTCTTATCTTCAGCAGACCCACGGAGTCATTTCTAACCTTCTCTGAGAAGCAATGAGAATGGCCTCATTGACCAAAATGGCCTCAGGATAACAGACTTGAAATCCAACACTTGAGTTCATTATCCAGTTTAGATATAGATTACACACAAGTCTCGACTGCTGTGCCTCAGCTTCTTTTTTGTTTTTATTTTATTTATTTTATTTTTTTCCCCTTACAGAAATAATCAGACTTGTCTATAAACGAATGTGTATTCCAGAGAGGGCACCAGGGAGACAACCCAGCAACTCGGGGAACTGGGGTTGTTTAGCCTCAAGAAGAGGAGGCTCAGGGGAGACCTTATTGCTCTCTACAACTACCTGAAGGGGGGTTGTAGCCAGGTGGGGCTGGTCTCTTCTCCCAGGCAACCAGCACCAGAACAAGTCTTAAGCTGTGCCGGAGAGGTTTAGGCTGGATGTTAAGAAGAAATTCTATAGAGAGTGATTGCCCATTGGAATGGGCTGCCTGGGGTGGTGGAGTCACCATCATTGGAGGTGTTCAGGCTTGATGGGGTGCTTGGTGCCATGGTTTAGTTGTTTAGGTGGGTTGGATTGGTTGATAGTTTGGGCGCGATGATCTTGAAGGTCTCTTCCAACCTGGTCTGGTCTATTCTATTCTATTCTATTCTATTCTATTCTATTCTATTCTATTCTATTCTATTCTATTCTGTTCAGGTTTGGGGTTTTTTTAATTGCATTTAGGAACAATCATCTTTAAGTAAGTCACTCAGTGGGAACCCAGAATCCCTGTCTGCCAATCCAGGCACTCTACTGTTATTGTGCAATTCTACTGAACTCATTTAATCTTACCATGTGGCTTTCCTCTTCATCTAAAGAAGCAAAGATTCTGCTGTGTTGTGAAGTAGTCCAGTATTATGACATAACTTACACAATCAACACAAAACACACCGCAGGAAAAATTGACAGCTTCTTGTAGGTGGAATAGCAGGAGCCCTGCTAGGTTTTCTCACAGTTAACAGACTGTAGATTGTGCTCAACCATCATCTGAAAAAAACCCCAGCATACAGTATTAATTTGTTAAATATTCATCTCTGAACAGCCTCAGGGATGAAGCTAAACAAATGTGGCAAACAAAAATTGCATTCCAGGCATAGAAATACTTGCAGTCTGTGTAATAAATTGGATTGAAGAATGGTATGTAGGTAAAAGCTGATTCTGGGTTCCCACTGAGTGACTTACTTAAAGATGATTGTTCCTAAATGCAATTAAAAAAACCCCAAACCTGAATAGAATAGAATAGAATAGAATAGAATAGAATAGAATAGAATAGACCAGGTTGGAAGAGACCTTCAAGATCATCGCGTCCAAACTATCAACCAATCCAACCCACCTAAACAACTAAACCATGGCACCAAGCACCCCATCAAGCCTCCTCCTGAACACCTCCAATAATGGTGACTCCACCACCCCCCGGGCAGCCCATTCCAATGGGCAATCACTCTCTATAGAATTTCTTCTTAACATCCAGCCTAAACCTCTCCGGCACAGCTTAAGACTTGTTCTGGTGCTGGTTGCCTGGGAGAAGAGACCAACCCCCACCTGGCTACAACCTCCCTTTAGGTAGTTGTAGAGAGCAGTAAGGTCTCCCCTGAGCCTCCTCTTCTCCAGGCTAAGCAACCCCAGCTCCCTCAGCCTCTCCTCATAGGGCTTGTGTTCCAAACCCCTCCCCAGCTTTGTTGCCCTTCTCTGGACACGTTCCAGCGAGTCAACATCTTTCCTAAACTGAGTGGCCCAGAACTGGACACAGGACTCAAGGTAATTTGAGTCCAGTGAAATGTTTACTCATAAGTATCAGAATTAACCATGATTTTTTTTCTCTTTTCAATGGTTTCCATTTTGAGCAAAGTTGACTTTAAGCCATATTTGTTGTTGTTTGCAAATTGAGAAAAAGCATCCAAACAACACTTTCAAATGTAAAAAATACCCAATACTGAAATTTATGCCATAATCCAATCCTCATTAGTCACATACAGAGCACGAGCTATATAAACTTTTATGCCCACATCTAAAAAGCTCACACAGCCTCTACATTTCTCATGCAAGGCTATAACATTTTATTCCATGTTCAAAATTTAAACAATCCCTCATCTGCAATCATCAACTGTATAAAAACTTTCATATAAGAGATCTGGGTATCAAAGCTAAAATCACCTTCCAGGCTTTAGACCCAGTGCTATAGGAGTATGCCTGCAAGGAGGCAGGGAAAGCTAAGGGCATTTGCTTTGGGTGTTTTTCTGATTTTCTTTTCTTTTTTTCTTTTTTGGGGATAGGAAGACCATTTCTAGCATATGTCCTACATCTGGCAGTAGCACACTGATAAACATGTGTAGCAGCAGGAACCCAATTATCCCCGTTGCCCTTTTTAGAATGACTATGAGTTGTGTTCTTCTAGGCAGCGGAAATAACACATAAAGCAAAAGGTGCTGTTCTAATGTTTCCACTGTCCACTGTTCCTGGCACAAATCCACAAATTACATGCAATAACACTCTCCTGAAGAATTTTTTTTTTGTTGCATAAAGAGTGCTAGGGCCTGCATCACACTTCAGCTGTATACCTTACAAACACTGCATGTAATGGTCACTGCAGAAAAATATTCACCAACACATAAAGAAGTAATTGCAAAGATCTCCAATCAAGCTTTTAATCAGCTGCAAAGCCCTATTTGTTCTGAAAAGGGATGTTTATGTATATATTTTTAATTCACAATTTGTCTGCTTTTCAGTTTTAGACCCTAGATCTCTCCAATCCTCAGTCTTGGGCTGTTTAGAGACCGCTGAGGCCACATTGCTGTGTTGCAGATGAGTCACATCAGCATGATCAGAAACTCAGAGCAAAGAATAGGAGCACATGAGGTCAATGTCTTTCCTAATCTTGTTTCCATATTTGTAGAGCACTGTAGACAACAGCAGATTTTTACTGACTGTTTCTATGTCACTTGTTAGAAAAATTGGGGAAGTTGAAAATAGTTTTGAGCTTTGGAGTAAAAATATATTAGCTGTCTTTGTCCTTGTCTGCTCCGATCATCTCCCTAGATCTCTTCACCCCGATTTGGAAACATACATGTTCACTTGCTGAGGCATTTGAGAGCAAGGGGAGCTCTTATCCACATAAGGCCAGGAGGGAATGATACAGACTGTTTAGGCATGTGCTTTGAAAAGATAAAGCATATTCATATTTGCCCTGGTTAGTCTAGAGGAATGATTCTTATATCATACGTACACATATATTTTACTGTCACTGCTAATGAAGTCTCAGCTGCAACTACAATTCAAAATCATCATTCCTGGACACAGGAAGACTTGCATGTACAGGTTTTCATATCAGAGTTCCATATCTGAGTAATTTCCAAGTTTGAAATGAGATTAATTAAAACAGAAATAACTGCAATACCACAGACATTCAGTCCTGAGCTTTCTAGCGTTATTCACAGAATCACAGAAAACATCCACTTGGAAGAGACCTCAAAGATCACCCAGTTCAACCCTCTACTCAATTTAGGGTCAATCCTAAACCATGTCCTTAAGTCCAGGACAACACATCGCTTAAACACCTGCAGGGATGGTGACTCCACCACTGTCCTGGGCAGACCACGCCAATGTTTGATAGCCCTCTCTGTGAAGAAAGTAACCCTCTCTGTGAAGAAGGGAGGTAAGTACTACTGCAATTATTTTAAAGGCAGTAAACCCAAGGGTAGTCACCTGGATAACCCATCCAATGACATTGCCAAGAGCCGCTGCTGGAGCTGGGGTCAGGATGTGAAACCACTCTCTCCCAGTGTCACAGCTAATTGCCTACAGTATAGCTGCAGACTTCCAGTGGTGAATGGTGGAAATGTTCATCCATTGGCCTCCCGGGGAATATGACAAAGCCTATATGTCAGTGGAAAGGTAACATGCTACATTTCCTCGTGTACCTACCCACTTGTATGGTCCCCATTCCTGGCAAAACTTCATACTGGACACCCTCCCTATGTAAACAATGGCATGTGGCAAAACCCCCACACTTCATAATGATATTAATTGAAGCCATCTAGATGGAATATAGCCTAAATCTTGGGATTTGTTTTATACCCACTGTTTACAATGGTGGTAGTTCTTCCCAGGACAGCACCTTGAAATATCATCACAGTTCTTATCTCCTTTTTGATTCCTCTTTGTTCCTTTATATAAGTGTATGTAATTGCAACTGTATACAAAGAACTTGCCAAAGGAGACAGAAATTTCTTAATCCCTTTAAATGTACATATTCTCTATGTTTGCAGAAATTCAGACTACTATCATAAAGCAGGAATGCACCACTGAAATACAGCAACTGTACTGGATAGGTGCCATTAGGGAAAGAAATAATATTTAAATGAAATTAGACAGTGATCTCAGGTACACAGAACATAAATATTTAATCTGGAATTTCACCAAGACACTGGGGCTAACACCTTTAACTTGGCACATGCAAGATTTCTAAACAGCCACAAATTTTATGAGGTCCTCAAATTTCACCTCCCCTTTATAGGATTAGTTCCCTAGTGGAAAAATACAGTGAGAGACTGATTCTTTATTAGTTCAGGTGGGAATTTGGCCTTTGGTTTATATTTCATTAACGTAAGAGAATCACAATATTCATGCATAAAAGTTAATGGTAAACAGAATTTCTTCCTGAAGGTTTTACTGGGAATTCATTGCAAGAACCAATTAAGCTGAACGTGTCTTACCTATAAAGTGAATTCAAAAAGAAATTAAACAAATCTCAGAGAGGTTCATTATTTTTCTAGGAAAATTAAAAGTAATCTTCTGCTTTATTAAGCTCTCCTCCAGAACTTAAACATAACAAAACAGCAAACAAAAAAAAAAAATCACAAAAAGCTTCAAAGCAAAGAGAGTGAATAAATAGTTTTTATAAAGTAAGCATCCTGTATAAAAACTTTGTTTACTAATTAGATTTTACTAATAGTAAGTGCTTTTATATGGGGTTTTGTTTGTTTTTAGAGAGAATTCTGCAACTAGCAGAAGTCAAAATAAATCCAGCAAGTGATGAAAATCATAGAACCATAGAATCACAGAATCAACAAGGTTAGAAAAGACCTCAAAGATCATCAAGTCCAACCTGTCACACGAGACCTCTAGTAAACCACTAGTAAACCTTGGCACTAAGTGCCACATCCAATCTCCTCTTCAACACCTCTAGGGATGGTGACTCCACCACCTCCCTGGGCAGCCCATTCCAATGGCTAACAACTCTCTCTGTGAAGAACTTTCTCTTCACCTCCAGCCTAAACTCCCCCTGGCGCAGCTTGAGACTGTGTCTCTGAGATACAGAGATCCTTAACATTGTGCTACCTTATCAGCTTCAACCTGGTGGCTTTAGATGATTTCCAACTCTTGGCTAACCAACTTTAGTAGTGCTGCAAGGAAAACTAAGAATGAGACTGTTTTGAAAGCAATAGTGCAACTTTAGTGAAAGAAATCTTTGCAGACACTAATACACTAGCTTAAGCGCCACAAGAATTGCATTCTGTATGTGCTGAACAGGTGGCAAAACAGTATCACAGTATCACAGTATCACTAAGGTTGGAAGAGACCTCGAAGATCATCCAGTCCAACCTGTCACCACAGACCCCATGACTAGACCATGGCACCAAGTGCCACGTCCAATCCCCTCTTCAACACCTCCAGGGACGGTGACTCCACCACCTCCCAGGGCAGCCCATTCCAATGGCGAACGACTCTTTTGGTGAAGAACTTTCTCCTCACCTCGAGCCTAAATTTCCCCTGTTGCAGCTTGAGACTGTGTCCCCTTGTTCTGGTGCTGGTTGCTAGAGAGACGAAGCCGTCCCCTTTTTCTGGTGCTGGTTGCTAGAGAGACGAAGCCAACCCCTTCCTGGCTACAACCACCCTTCAGGCAGTTGTAGAGAGCAATGAGGTTGCCCCTGAGCCTCCTCTTCTCCAGGCTAAACAATCCCAGCTCCCTCAGCCTCTCCTCATAGGGCTTTTTACAAATCCAGCCTCTCTCTGTAATGCTCCTTCAAACATGATCCTGAGGAAGCAGATATTTGTCTTGTTTAAGTGCAGCATACCTGATTTTTAAAATGAGACTTCAGCTCTTGGGAAAGTTGATAGTCTATAATTTCCTCTCATTTAGACAGATTGCTTAGAGAAGCATGCTAGCAATAAAGATAAGCTCTATTTATCATAATTATAGTGATTTGTTCTTTTAATTAATTTTGCAATTCACACTAATGTTTATATATTAAACAATTTACATTGCTGCTTAGTGGAAGTGCTACCGATACTACACTTATTTTTTGAAACATCGTCTCCTCTTATGGGATAAACATACACAATTGTGCAATACCATTTATGAAATTTGCTTTGTGTGCCATAGCAGAAATTGTCTCTTCAAATGTATTGTATTTGGTAGAGAAGAAGAAAGGCTATTAGAAGCATCATGTCTCTTTCTCATCAACTTATCACATTGTTGCCTGACTGGCGTTTCCTGATTACACACTATCTTCTTTATACATTTTCTTACACTTCAGTACCCGGCTCTGTCAGAAAATGATGGCATCTTTAAATTAACATCCATCCATCTTTAAATTGCTTCCATTTGTAACTCCTTTGAGCCAAAGCCAAATTAAATTTCAAGGAGCCTAGAAGGGGAAGAGCTTATAAAGGAAGTAAGGATTAATGTTGTTTAAAGGAAGTAAGGATTAATGTTGTTTAAATGCACATTCTCTTAATATCTCAAAGTTCCCTTGCCAATCTTGCTTAGTTGTTTACTGTTGTTCTGCCAAGTTACTGACAATTGTGACTTTTAAATTGATGTAATTGTTATAAGAGTCAGATGAATGAAGATTAAATGTAGTTACTATATAATCAGCGGCACTATCAGAAATAAGGGTGTCTCTTTTCACTCACTTTGTACCACCCTTCAATTCATGATATTTGCAAGCAGGACATGAACTGAATGAACTGGGAAAAAAAGAGGGTGTATCATCTTTGGAAGAAAGGGGAGGCAACCTACAGAATGTTTAGGGATGTTGCTAGGTTGTGTAGGAAGAAAATTAGGGAGGCAAAAGCCCATTTAGAACTTAGACTGGCCTCTGCTGTGAAGGACAACAAAAAGTCATTCTATAAATACATCAATAGCAAGAAGAAGGGCAAGGACAACCTCCACTCCTTGGTTGACACGGAGGGGAACGTTGTAACAAAGAATGAGGAAAAGGCAGAGGTACTTAACACCTTCTTTGCCTCAGTCTTCGCTAGCAGGGCAGAACGTCTTCCAGACAGCTGGCCTGCAGAGCTGGCAGAAGGAGCCAGAGAGCTGCATAGTTTCCCACTGCTCCAAGAGGAAGTTAGAGATCTACTGAGCCGCTTGGACCCCCACAAGGCCATGGGACCGGATGGGATCCATCCTAGGGTGCTGAGATTGCTGACAGATGAGCTGTCCAAGCCACTTTCCATCATTTTTCAGCAGTCCTGGCTCACTGGAGAGGTCCCAGAAGACTGGAAGCTGGCTAACGTGGTGCCCATCCACAAGAAGGGCCGGTTGGATGAGCCAGGGAATTATAGGCCTGTCAGCCTGACCTCAGTGCCAGGCAAGATTATGGAACGGGTCATCTCGAGTGCGATCACACAGCACTTACAGGATGACCAGGGGCTCAGGCCTAGCCAGCATGGATTTAGGAGGGGCAGGTCCTGCCTGACCAACCTGATCTCCTTCTATGATCAGGTGACCCGCCTGGTGGATGCGGGGAGGCCTGTGGATGTGGTCTACCTGGACCTCAGCAAGGCCTTTGGCACCGTTCCCCACAGCAAACTCCTGGCCAAGCTGGCAGCCCGTGGCTTGGACAGCAGCACACTGCGTTGGGTTAGGAACTGGCTGGAGGGCCGAGCCCAGAGAGTAATGGTGAATGGCACCACATCCAGCTGGCGGCCTGTCACTAGTGGTGTGCCCCAGGGATCAGTGCTGGGCCCCATGCTCTTCAACATCTTTATTGATGATCTGGATGAGGGCATTGAGTCCATCATCAGTAAATTTGCAGATGACACCAAGCTGGGGGCAGCAGTTGATTTGCTGGAGGGCAGAGAGGCATTGCAGAGGGACCTCGACAGGCTGGACAGATGGGCAGAGGCCAATGGCATGAGATTTAACACATCCAAGTGCCGGGTTCTGCACATTGGCCACAACAACCCCAGGCAGTGCTACAGGCTGGGGTCAGAGTGGCTGGAGAGTGGCCAGGCAGAGAGGGACCTGGGGGTGCTGGTTGATTGTAGGCTGAACATGAGCCTGCAGTGTGCCCAGGCAGCCAAGAAGGCCAATGGCATCCTGGCTTGCATCAGGAACAGTGTGGCCAGCAGGAGCAGGGAGGTCATTGTGCCCCTGTACACTGCACTGGTTAGGCCACACCTTGAGTACTGTGTCCAGTTCTGGGCCCCTCAGTTTAGGAAGGATGTTGACTTGCTGGAACATGTCCAGAGAAGGGCAACAAAGCTGGTGAGGGGTTTGAAACACAAGCCCTATGAGGAAAGGCTGAGGGAGCTGGGGTTGCTTAGCCTGGAGAAGAGGAGACTGAGGGGTGACCTTCTTGCTCTCTACAACTACCTGAAGGGAGGTTGTAGCCAGGCAGAGGTTGGCCTCTTCTCCCAGGCAGCCAGCACCAGAACAAGAGGACACAGTCTCAGGCTGCGCCAGGGCAGGTTTAGGCTGGATGTTAGGAAGAAGTTCTACACGGAGAGAGTGATTGCCCATTGGAATCGGCTACCCGTGGAGGTGGTGGAGTCACCTTCACTGGAGGTGTTCAGGAGAAGACTTGATGGGGTGCTTGGCTGTATGGTCTAGTTGTTTAGGTGGGTTGGATTGGTTGATGGGTTGGACGCGATGATCTTGAAGGTCTCTTCCAACCTGGTGTATTGTATTGTATTATTGTATTTGATCCATTCAGAAAGCAACACAGCATTTAGCACTGGATGACAGGAAGGGGCCTGGAATGTTTGTAAAAATCCAGTGGGTTCAATGACTAGATCAGAGAGAGGAAGTATCAAGGAAACCACCTTGTAAGAGCTTGGACATGTCTGTGGGATAGCCCTTGGTACTGCTGCCTAAGATAGGGCCACATCCAGGACAGGAGCTTTGCTTTCACTGGACACTCCAAATTCGTTTTTTGCTTGGTATGGTTTTTGTGAGTTGGCTGTCCTTTCCCTTGCCAAAGTGTGGGCTGACAGTGCACTGCTGACTACACTGATAATGTGCAGAAATAGATGGAGTACAAACTTGTCAGTGGCTCACTGTTCGTATGTGTCTTTTGCTCTCTCTGTGGAGTAAATGCAAACATAAGTATTAGATCAGTATTTTCATACTGTTTTCAGGTATATTCCCAGTAACATCCTTCTGACTCTGTTAGATTTACTAACCATACCATAATTCACTTTGATATTTAACAGAGACCTCGACAGGCTGGACAGATGGGCAGAGTCCAAGGGCATGAGATTTAACACTTCACAGTGCCAGGTTCTACGTTTGCCACAATAACCCCATGCAGTGCTACAGGCTGGGGCCAGAGGGGCTGGAGAGCAGCCAGGCAGAAAGGGACCTGAGGGTGCTGGTCGATGGTAGGCTGAACATGAGCCAGCAGTGTGCCCAGGCAGCCAAGAAGGCCAATGGCATCCTGGCCTGTATCAGGAACAGTGTGGCCAACAGGAGCAGGGAAGTCATTCTGCCCTGTGCTCAGCAGTGGTCAGGCCACGCCTTGAGTCCTGTGTCCAGTTCTGGGCCACTCAGTTTAGGAAAGATGTTGAGTTTCTGGAACATGTCCAGAAAAGGGCAACAAAACTGGGGAGGGGTTTGGAGCACAAACCCTATGAGGAGAGGCTGAGGGAGCTGGGGTTGCTTAGCCTGGAGAAGAGGAGGCTCAAGGGAGACCTTATTGCCATCTATAACTCCCTGAAGGGATGTTGTAGCCAGGTGGGGGTTGGTCTCTTCTCCCAGGCAACTAGCACCAGAACAAGAGGACACAGTCTCAAGCTGTGTCAGGGGAGGTTTAGGCTGGATGTTAGGAAGAAGTTCTTCACAGACAGAGTGATTTGCTATTGGAATGTGCTGCCCAGGGAGGTGGTGGAGTCACCATCACTAGAGGTGTTCAAGAAGGGATTTGACATGGCACTTGAAGCCACGGTTTAGTTGATTAGATAGTGTTGGATGATAGGTTGGATGTGATCTCGAAGGTCTTTTTCCAACCTCCTTAATTCTGTCTTCTGTATTTATCACTTCCTCTAGTTTTAATATTTATCTTCTCTCAGTTTCAGAGTGATAGGATTTTCCGCAATACATCCTGCCCCCAAAAATCGATTCAAATAGCTTTAAGTAGACTTCACAGCTGTGGCATTCTTGCCTGTGATCTCCTACTTCTTGTTCTTTCAAGATGTATTTATACATTCTGTTCCATCTTCCTATTAACTAATAGGATAAAATCCAGTTCTCACAAGTATTGACATGAAGTTCTGTGAGAGAGACTAAGGTTTCATTAGAAAGTGGGTTTTAGCATCAACAGGGATGAATCTTGATATCTTTCAAATCCTGTCCTTAAGTATCTTACTTCCCTCACAGAGATTACATACATATATAAACATATATATATACATATATAAATACATGTATGAATATCTACATATAGTATAGATATATATGACATATATATATACACATGTATAAACACATGCATGAATACCTATATATAATTGCTTCCAAACCAGAGTAGAACAACCTTACAAGTGTGTTCAGTAGTGTTTGGGCTATAAAAGACAAGCAGCATGGAAGGAACCCGACTGAATACAGACAGACAAGATGTGTATGTGATCAGTAATGACATAAATTGCATTTTTTATGTTGGATTAACTATGCTTCTATTTTAGGAAAGGAGCACACTCTTTGGAGAATCACAGAGATTGAACTCATTTCTCAAGGAATGTGTACTTCGTCATCCCCTTTGAGAGGACCCAGCCACCGCAGATTCAAGCATTACTCATAAAATGGTGCTTTGTATCTAAGAAGTAAGGGAGCTCTTTCCTCCAGGACTGCCCTCTCCAATTAACTGTACTGCCAGTTTGGTCTCTGTTTTCTTTTTTTCTCTGAGAAACTGCATTATGCTCTTAATTGCACACCCCAAATCAAATTACTTTCACTGTCTCTTTAACAGCTTCTCCTGTGCAAAATAGAATATTTCAGAAATGGATATTGTTCAGTTTCTTCTGGCAAATTAGCAATGAAGAAATAGTGCTCCAAAGAGGCTTCTTGTGTTGTTTAAAGAGAATAACATTCTTCAGCTTTGAATTTTCTCTATTCCAACAAAATCCCAGGGATCACAAAAACAATCACTTGAAAAAAGGCAGAGTCCTAATTTTATCACAAGACATGTCAGATAGCTAGCAACAAGCCTCTGCCTTCCTATATCAGACCTCAAAGATGGAAAGAATAAGTAGATACTTCTCTCAGAAGTAAGGGCAGATTTCATATAGTGAAAAATGCCTTTTCATTTCCACCACAAATGAAAACTTTGATATTTTTCCTTTTTTTATCCTTTTCTTTTCTTCTTTTTTTTTTTTTCCCTTTTCTTTTCTTCTTTTTTTTTTTTTTTTGTCTGTCATGGCACTTTAAAAAATGTGATAATAAGCACATGCTGCTTGTAGAGTACAAAAAACGTTGAGGATGCTTCCAGTAGGTGAAAATAACATGTTTTATTCAACCACTTTGAGGCCCTTGAGATGGGCTTGCACAAAATAGAGCGTCCTGTGTTAACACCTGAATGAGAGGAAGCACAATGTGTAATGGAGTATTAGATTAAACATTGTTTAACTAATTTTGCATCAGTATGCTTCTTGTTAAAAAAGAAATAATACTAGCATCTCATGCTGTTCAGAATTTAGATATATATATATTTGATTGCAGCGTGCCAGCTTTGTAATCAGTGGTACCTTTTATTTAAACAGTGCTTGCTCACTTCTGAAACACCTTAGGCTGTCAAAATCACATGCTTTAAAATGCACTCAAAGCCCATGCTTTTCAGGAGAGGAGGGAGGACAGAAGAATAACCAGACCCAGATGCTTTGTTCCTAATCAGCCTTAGCTGCTAATCAATTTTTGTCATCCTCCAAATCTGTAATTATGGTGTCGCTTTCAGACTGCAATAGAATACTGGGTTTACACAGCACAGGGAGAGATAAACAAGTACTCAGTGCAATTTGAAAGGTTTTGACCTTTAGAAGCTGTTAATCTACATGGGAATTATAATTAATCAATTAAAATAGATTCAGTCTAGTACCAACATAATTAGGTACAATGCTACTGCTGACTAAGGCATGACAACCCCATACAAATTAAGACAGAATCTACTCCTTCCTTATATTTTCAAATCTCCCAGCTCTGCAGTTCTAGCAAAAAAATATGTCAGTTTCCCAAGTGGGAATTTTGTGGCTTTGGACAGCAGAAGTTTTGGATGGCTGAACTGCATTCTAGGTTTGGTTTCACGGAGTATTATTTGGGAAATCTTGCTTTAGCCTATAAAAGGTCTTCAAATATTTCCCTGAGAAAGAAGGGAAGAAAGAAAATGTGATCCAAAGCACCACAGTTAATGAAAAGAAGTAACTGCTGATGACTGTTTTCTGGAGGCTTTGAGGGCAAATTCAGGAATAAAATGGTAAACAAAACCCACATGTGTATTTTATTTAACCACCATAGATAATAGCCCTCAAACTAAACCCAATGGGAATAAGCAGTGATTAGAGACACCTGCAGGTTAATAATTGGAGGCATCTAAGCACAGAAGCAATTAATATAGGAAAACTCTCCTGAGGTTGGAAAGGCAGCTCTGTTCAAATAAATAAATAAATGCATACGTATGCATCCATAAAAAGGGTATACTTCCTCTGAATAGTCCAGCTTTCTAGAGGGACCAAAAAAGTCAACACTGAGGCATCCTCCAATGTCAGTAGGAGTCTTGTCCCCCCCGCCAATGAATGGAATAAAGATTTTGATCTGTTTTCCAAGCTTTACTAGCCTGAAAATTTAAAGTGTTTCATTTGGATACATATTTTGACGTTTGGTTTTAGAATGCACTATTATGGACCCTTGACTCTGAAGCTTCCAATGGAAGTTTCATATTGATTTCAGAAGAATTTTTATGTCATAGAATAGAATAGAATAGAATAGAATAGAATAGAATAGACCAGACCAGGTTGGAAGAGACCTTCAAGATCATCATGTTCAACCCATCATCCAACACCATCTAATCAACTAAACCATGCAACCAAGCACCCTATCAAGTCTCTTCCTAAACACCTCCAATGATGGTGACTCCACCACCTCCCAGGGCAGCACATTCCAATGGCCAATCACTCTCTCTGTGTAGAATTTCTTCCTAACATCCAGTCTGAACTTCCCCTGGTGCAGCTTGAGACTGTGTCATCTTGCACTGGGGCTGGTTGCCTGGGAGAAGGGACCAATCCCCTCCTGGCTACAACCTCCCTTCAGGTAGTTATAGAGAGCAATGAGGTCTCCCCTGAGCCTCCTCTTCTCCAGGCTAAGCAACCCCAGCTCCCTCAGCCTCTCCTCATTCTGTGATTCTGAATGTAGAAGCAGCATTAGGGGGTTTATGTGGTGGCCACTATAACACTCTACTATCCTACTATATTCTCAAATCTGTAATTTCTTTTCTAGCAGCTCAAACAGAAACACTCACCTAAAAAAATGAATAAAAGAAGAAGAAGGAGGAAAAATCTTTAGAAGAAGCCTGAACTTTGATTTTAATATATAAAATTAACATAGCTGGCATTTCTACAGATTACATGTAAGCCAGAAGAGACATTTTTTTTTCCTGCATATTTTCATTATTTCAGGTAAAATTTCTCCCCCAACTCTGTATAATGCAACTAATGTTTCGCTACTCATTTTCTCTTCAAAGCCTACTGTTAAAGTAGATGTTTTAAGGCTAAGTAGCAAAGGCTAATGTATTCCTTGGTAAAATGGAAAAATGATAAAGTGAAAAAAAATGCATTAAAGGACATTAAAGGATAACTCTGACCATGTGATATGGTCATAATAAAACATTTTCAGAGAAAGAAATCAAAAACATTATAGAAATAGAAGGACATGAATTATTTATAGATGGAAGGGTCCCCAGGAAAGATACAAAATTTGCCCTGAAATGATTCTGTTTAAGAACTAGTCCTGCTGCTTTTCCTTGACTCCTTATGAATAAATAACTTGCTTCAATTTTCCTACATATTCCCATCCCTCAAGTGATGTTTGACCTGAAAACAGGCATTCAGGTTATCTAATATTTCTCTAATTTTCTGGTCGGAAGACTGTGTAGAGTGCATGCATACTTGGGCCTGAAGAGGGTCTGAATTAATGAGTGAAACATATTAAGAATAATAATTTAAAATAAATAAATAAGCAAAGAAGCATCAAAACTAATCCCAAACAAACCATCATTTAACCATTGATTCCTCCTATAAGCCTGGAACACTTTCCCCCAGCCTCTCCTGTACGTTGAAAGTGGTGAGGGGACCTCCTTCTTATCCTCCCATATCCACATCCCATACATGCAGCAAGGCTACAGCCTCAGGCACACCAGCTCCCTTGTCCATATGCTGGCCAGTACTTCATCTCCAAGTCAGATTAAAGTCACAGAGCAGATGCCCATGCAAAGAACACACATTTCCTGAGCAATAAGAACCCTGCCAGGTATGTCTCCCTGAACTTCCCTGCAATATACAGCCATATCCATCTTTCTTGCTTCTTACACTATATGCCACACATGTTCTAAAATGCTGCAAAGAAGGGAGGAGACTTGCTTCCAACTTTCAATTCAGTCCTGTTAGATGACATTAAACCTATGCCAGGGTGTTGATGTCGACTTGCTGGTATGTGTCCAGAGAAGGAGGGGTTTGGGGCACAAGCCCTGTGTGGAGAGGCTGAGGCAGCTGAGGTTGCTTAGCCTGGAGAAGAGGAGGCTCAGGGGAGACCTTATTGCTCTCTACAACTACCTGAAGGGAGGTTGTAGACAGGTGAGGGCTGGTCTCTTCTCCCCGGCAACCAGAACCAGAACAAGAGGACGCAGTCACAAGCTGGGGAGGTTTAGGCTGGATGTTGGGAAGAAGTTCTGCATAGAGATAGTGATTGGCCATTGGAATGGGCTGCCCAGGGAGATGGTGGAGTTGTCATCATTGGGGGTGTTTAGGATGAGACTTGATGGGGTGCTTGGTGCCATGACTTAGTTGATTAGGTGGTGATGGATGATGGGTTGGATGCGATGATCTTGAAGGTCTCTTCCAACCTGGTCCTATTCTATTCTATTCTATTCTATTCTATTCTATTCTATTCTATTCTATTCTATTCTATTCTATTCTATTCTATTCTATGGAGTATTTATCAGGCCTTTCAAATGTTATGATGAAGAATGACAAATAGTAACAAATATGTTACTACTCAGAGACATTGTCATTGGAAGAGATGATCACCACCGGGATACAAAAGTAATACATCTGACTAAATGCAATTAAGTAAACCAAGTTAAGAACCAAAAGTTTATTGAAAACCCTCTATGATCAATTCATGTATATAATTGCAACAACAATATAATGCTCATACACTGAATGGAATTCAATGAAATCAAAACTAAATGTATTCTGAGAGGTAATACTAAGGTCAAATTGATTTTAGTAAATATGTGAATCTTTTAACAAGATTTGTTCTATGAATTATGCATTGCAGTGTCTTGGAAAAAAATAACCTCTGTCACAGTCTCCAACTGCATAGTGTATCCTCATCTCTCACATTTTCAGTGCTGTACCTATTAGCTGTTAGCTGAAACTTTGACCATACCTGTTTTCTTATTTAATTCTGTCTCCAGTTACCACTGTTTCCCAGGGCCATGTGGCACACAAAGTCCTCTTAACCTGCATCCTTCCATTTCTGTTTTCTAAGATTTATTTGCTGCTCTTATCTGCATTGACCTAACAACCCAAAATTATAATCTCTTAAATGTACCTAATGCATAGAGACTAAAGGATTGATAGTCTTGAAAAAAAAAGGAATGGATTGGTAGCAGGTTTATAATTGAATACATAAAGAGGCCCTTATGGATGCATTCTATTTCTCTGGAATACAAGGACACTTTGCCTGGGAGATCATAATTAAGAAAGTACCATGAAGACTTAAAATCTGTTGACTTGTCACTAGTTTGGCTAATTAGCTTTTGCTAATTAGAGGGAAACTAGCTGAAACCGAAAAGATAATTCTTTCAGGTAATCAAATGCATAATGAGTATAAAAAAAAAAAGTGTGCAGTTTGCTCAGATTTCACAGTAGCTTGTGGAATACTGAACCTGTAACAGACCCTAACTCTAATTACAATCTATGCTTTTAGTGACGGCCAGAAGGTTTGAATGAGATGTTGGCACCTAAGTCCAGGATAAGCAACAGACGCAATCACAGAGCTGGACAGTTATCTTTGAAATCCTCCATAATTTTTGATATAAAATATATTTACTAATTCTCTGGTCTAAAATATTTTCCAGGTGCCTAGACATAGCCCGTTAGAGATAGTCTAATTGAGAGACGATGAGCAAAATCTCGCAGAAACTACCAAAGCCTCTGCTGATTGTACTGATCTTTAGACTGAACTATAAGAATACCCCTGATTTCTTTTAACATGGGACCGGAGTGTGATAAAGATAGAGATACTGTCTTTCACATCAATTTTCTTGAAACCTAATATGGTTGCTTCTTATTTTATTGTGCCTCTTTTAACCTTTAAAGCTTTTTCTAAATGGGTCCTTTCATCAAGGAAGGCTCGTGTCCTGGATATAATCACAGAGGAAATCAACATTGTTTTATTTCGGTGTTCATAGTTTGGGTATGTAGGGAAAAGAAATGCATTAGTTAGTCTATTAAGTGAAGAAACAATTCCAGTAGCATTTTAGGTTAAACCAGGGTCTGGTTTTGTCAAGAATGAATATCGAAGATTAACTCAGAACCTCCCAGGCTTTTAACACCTAAGTCATTATTAGCATCTAGGGGAAAAAACAAAGGTCTGAAGCTCAGAGGAGGGCATCAACGAACTATTAAAACCTGAACATTGGCCTTAGATCTTCAGCATCTGGTTATATAATTTATGGGGGCATTTTATCATATATAAATGTCCAGAAAATACATAACACGTTGTTAAAATATGCAAATGTATAAGTACTGCCTCGAGAGGAATAGGGCAGAGCATATATGAAACTAGAAAAATACAGGGGCAGATTTTATCTGCATTCCATGTTTGGATTAGAGACTACTTTATGTCTACACATTACGTGGTAATACAGCTGCATTTCAGGGACAGTCAGCTAAGATAAAGTGTGAGATAGTGAAGTACAGATTATTTTACTTAAAACCCCCCATTTTTATTCAAATGTATATTTTTATTCAAATGCCATTTTAGTGGTTTTTCAGTAGCAGTTTTCAATCCCTAGAGAATTCAAAGTGGTGGAGTGGTGCATTAAAAGCAAGTAAAGGAACAGAGTTCACAAAGAAACAAGTTGTTAATGAGACATTGCTTTGGCTATGCAGTTGAGGTCATTTAAGTTAAGTCATCCTCTCTTGTAAACCTTCCTCTCTCGTAGGAATGGCTGAGTGATTAACTCATTTGCTAAATGACTGAACTAGATCAGACTCTTGAGAAATTCATAGGATGAAAAGTAGTTGTTCAGATGTGCAGGTGTTACTACTCAGTTTCTGGAAATTATCCTCTTCTGGCAGCTATTTCATTCAATCTAATTACACATACAAAATTCTTGTTACTTTTCTTATACATGACTCATTTTTCAAAGCATGTTTGTGTAAAGGTTGTACCACATATGTCCTCCAAATACCTGTTGAATAGCAACAGGTCAAAGTGATTTTTAAAACCATGTAGATATTGGTCAAAATAATTGTCTCCAAAATGCACTTTCAGAAACATTTGAAGAAAAAAATAATAATAAAAAGAAGTCTGCAGTTATTTCATTTAAAGAAAGCTTTTGTGTGTGTGTGTTTGTGTACAGCATTGAATTAATATTTTCTTGACCTCTCTGATAAAAATCAACTGGGTATTTATTTTCCTAAAAGCTCTCAGTCAGTTTGGAACATTATGCAGTTTAAGCAGCTAAAAATGAACGTGCTCAAAGATTCAGATCAGTAGACACAACTGTGCTGGAATTAGGAATATATTAGATCTTCCAGATCATCTTTCTGAGAAAGCAGAGTTGTTTCCTGGAGCTTAATTTTTCATTATTTGTTCAGCTTTTTCAGATTCAAAAAGAAAGGTATCTGAACATTGATTTTCTCCCACTTTCTAAAGGCAATATTGTTGGCCAATCCTTTTAGTAGATAGCTACAGCCTGAAATATGGTTGTAGCTTGAAAATCACCATAGCTGCTAAACATTGAAAATTCACCTGTTAAATTAAAATGTTCTTAGAAGATTCAGGTAAAACAGAGGAAAGCCCATTTTCTGCATTCTGTTTTCTTGCATTCTTCTTTCCAGCATCATTGAAAAAAAGATACCGGGTTCAGAAAGCTTCTTTTCATTCAGCTTCAGCTATGACAGTTCCTAGAGTTGCCACAGAGTTCTCTTAAATATGATTTCTAAAGCTATGCATAAACAGTAAAGAGGGTAATTAGTAGTACTTTCACAGATATTGCAAAACAATGTTCCATGATAATATTCAATTTAGACTTCCATTGGGTTGAAAATCACAAATGAGTGTCTCAAATAAACAGCATCAGGAAGAGAGCACACCATGAATACATCTGGACTCACTGAAGTTTGTTTGTTCACTAGGAAAAATTTGTGCATAAAATCAGAATGTAATTAAAGTAAAATCTGTTTGAGCTATATTTCTAGAAACCTTGTTAAACATCTACGGGGTGTAATAGTGAACCGTCTGTGACAAATTGATAGCTGAGCTACTTTGCAAAAAATCATTCACTATTAAATGGAAAAGAGTGCAGTGACTAATGAGGTTCATACTAAAACTGCACTGCTTGTTCTGGATGGTTGAAATCAAAAGAACACTTTTCACTATTTGGAGTCTGGAAGTGCTTTGAAAACCCTAGACTTCCCTCTCTTTGATCCAATGAAATGAAGTGAAACGTGTAGCCTCTAGGCAGATTTTAGGTACTGAAAGATCAAATAGATGCTATTACTGCGCAATTTGCTTGGTGAAGCCTAACAGAATGGATCTGCTCAAAAGTTACTGTGTCTTTGGCAGATCACGCAGAAGAAGAAAAAAGTAACAAAGCCAAAACTATAGTACATTTGTAGTGTTGATTCACATGTTGTTACTGAAAAAACTACTAGCATTGGAAAGTAAAGAACTAGTTCAAGATCTGCATATCTGTCTAAGAAATTACTCTGGGATTCTGTCTGCCCTTGTGCTGTGCATAGAGCTACCCTGAGTTTGACTCAAACTGTTTATTTGGCTGTTTTGTTTGCTTGTTGTAGGTTGGGGTTTTTTGTTGGTTGGTTTTATTGTTGGTTTTTTTTTTTTTGGTGGGGTTTTTTTTTTTTTCTTTTTTATTTGTTTGGGGTTTTTTTGTACGTGTATTTTAGTTGTTTAGCCTTTTTCATTATTATTTGTTCATTCGTTTTAGAGCAGTAGATCTGTGTAACTTCTTGATCAGAATAGAATTCCCTGTTCAATCTACACCTAGTTTTGGTTAATAAACAAGTTCTGGCTTCTGTGCATGTATTCCTTTGGAATCCAATATTTTTTGACTTTGATATTTCTCCTCTAATTTCATTTTTTTCTTATCTCTAATTTTCTGTTGTAGACGCATAATCATTCAATAAGCTTTTAGAACTTACAAATATTTTCTTGAAGGAAATGGCAAGGTTCCAAATATCTACACAAGAAGAATAGAAAGGAATAGAATAGAATAGAATAGAATAGAATAGAATAGAATAGAATAGAATAGAATAGAATAGAATAGAATAGAATAGAATAGAATAGAATAGAATAAAATAAAGTCCAACTTATCATCTCCAATGATGGTGATTTCACCACCTCCTTGGGCAGCACATTCCAATGGCCAATCACTCTTTCTCTGAAGAACCTCTTAGAATCATAGAATCATAGAATCAGTCAGGGTTGGAAGGGACCACAAGGATCATCCAGTTCCAACCCCCCTGCCATGGGCAGGGACACCCTACACTAGATCAGGCTGGCCAGAGCCTCATCCAGCCTGCTCTTAAACACCTCCAGGGACGGGGCCTCAACCACCTCCCTGGACAACCCATTCCAGGGCTTCACTACTCTCATGGTGAAGAACTTCTTCCTCACATCTAGCCTGAATCTCCCCATTTCCAGCTTAATTCTGTTCCCCCTAGTCCTATCACTACCTGATACCCTGAGAAGTCCCTCCCCAGCCTTCCTGTAGGCCCCCTTCAGATACTGGAAGGCCACAATGAGGTCACCTCAGAGCCTTCTCTTCTCCAGACTGAACAGCCCCAACTCCTTCAGTCTGTCCTCATAGGAGAGGTGCTCTTCCTAACATCCAGCCTAAACCTCCCCTGGTGCAGCTTGAGACTGTCTCCTCTTACTCTGGTTCTGGTTGCTTAGGAAAAGAGACCAACCCCAACCCAGCTATAACCTCCTTTCAGGGAGTTGGAGAGAGCAATAAGGTCTCCCCTGAGCCTCCTCTTCTCCAGGCTAAGCAACCCCAGCTGCCTTAGCCTCTCCTCACAGGGCTTGTGCTCCAAACCCCTCCCCAGCTTTGTTGCCCTTCTCTGGACACATTCCAGCAAGTCAACATCTTTCCTAGACTGAAGGGCCCAGAACTGGACACAATACCCAAGGTGTGGCCTGACACTGCTCCAAAATTTGCTGTGATGCCTTTAAAACCTGACTACTCCCTGCCTTTAGACCTGAGTACAAATAAACAACCCATAATTAGGGTTCATGGAAATTTAATAACATTTAAATTTAATAACATTTAAAGCATTTTTTTTTTCCTAATGACTGTATTTTATATGAGACAAAACAGCCTCAAATAAACTTTTACATGGTGATATAGACAGCATTGCTTTGGTCTATTGCTCATGAAAAATTAATGACTTGTCAAATCAATCAGCACAGTTCTATTTTCACAAAATTAATGTGAAAATAAGCACAATATGCTTTAATTCTATAGAAAATGCTAATAAATGAGGAGGTATTCCGTGACTCTCAGAGAATAACATCTTACTGGGATACTAGAGAGAAAAAGGACATGAAGAACAAGATCTAATATTATTTTAGGCTACTTGGAAAAAAACAGAACTGTCAACAGAGCTTGACCTAAACCTTTTCTGAGCAAAATCAACACTTCTTTTGTTTGTGACTATATAAAAACAAAATTCCATCTTGCTGATGGCAAAATCCTGTTTTGAAAAGAGTATAACAAGCAGTCTTATTTCACTAAGATGACACACACCTCCAATTGCCTTCACCAAGCTATATGGAAACAAAGACTGTATCCCTCCTACAATATTACCTTCTATCACAATCGATTCAACACATCTCAGAAAAATTGTTCTGCAGAGCAGAGGTTTTGTCACCAGCATTCAGTTCTTGGCTGAAAACAAATTACATTTATTTGTAAATCTACCTTAGAATCTTGAAACCTGTGTCATTCAGATAAACTCCTCCTAAATGTCTTGACTTTTCCTATGATTCTGGGTATTAGTATACAGGTGGCAACACCGGATACCTGACTGATCAAAAAAAGATTAACAACAAAAAAAAGATGCTGGTGTCAGTCAGCTACCACTAACCCCACGTTTCCAGAGCTGTGTGTTCTCCACGTTATGCATAAGCAGAATCATACATTTTGCATTCATTCATAAACCTGTTTCTAGAGAACATGTTGTTATTCTTTATCATTGAAACCCAAAATGCAATGCATACGCGCACACGTATATGTGTTGACTATCAAGTTATGCAAAATTGATATTAAGTATTAATGCAACATCAGCTGGATTGATTTGCCTCTTTCTGGCTCTGGAAGTCTTTTCAATACTATTTACTTTTTTCATGAATGTTGCTTTGATTTTACAGATCTAATTTTAGATCTAATTCTCTCTGATGCCTAACTGAGCCAGCAGCCGTAATCTGGTTTTTAAAACTGACTCAGCCTTCCCAACAGCTAATAAATAACATTAGTTTCATTCACCAGCTGTCAGATTCTTCAGGTTGATGAGGAACTGCCAATGATTCTGATTTATTTTTTAAAAAATATTTTATTTCAGGCTTATTTAAAGCTAAGTCTTGCTTCATCTGATTGAATTAAAGACAATAAATAATTCATCACCTCTAAACTGCCTCTGACTGGTAAATTCTGAGATTTGGCCAACAATACACAAATATTCAAAGCATAAATCATGTCCCATCTCTTTAACTATGGCTAGCACATCCTGTGACACAGTTGAAAGACTTATTTGAAAACTGCAGCTGCTATTTGGATTGCATGAGTTTCAGAGGCAAAAGTATCTCAGGGTTTTCTACTAATAAGTCACAACTGAAGATCTCACTAGACAGCCAACAACTTATACTGCGTAAGACGCTGTTACTATTAAAAAAACCTGATTTGTGTCCTTCACTTTCATCAATGATGTCAATCTTATGACCCAGGCTACACAATGTTTTCCCTGTGAGGCACTCAAACCACACTCAAACGCACTTAGCTGCTTGCAAACTTTGTCTTTCACTCATGCATGTCGAAGCATTCCTTTTACTCATACCTCCCCACAGATTAATGGCAGCACACATTTTTATGGCTACTTACATGACTGCTTGAAGGAAAACAGTGCTAGGATGTTTTTCTTGTGAATATTTTTCTTGCCTACTTTTACAGTAACTTTGTTTTTGTTTCTAATTTCTCGAAAGTGTGAAAGCTGAGATTTCCAAAGGCACCTGCTAGAAGGTAGGAGTTCAGGTAGCGTTGATTTCTGTGGGATTTCTGTATGTAACTTCCTTAAGATTTGGCCTTGACTTCTAGCCTGAAGTTTGATCAAAATAAAAAGGGGAAGTGACATTAATGTTGAAAAATTCAGATTCTTGCTTCTTTCTAAGTAAGCCTATATTAAAGATTGTTGCCAAGGGGGACAAGCTCATAGAAAGAGGAATATTAGAAGTAGGAAGCAAGCACTACATAATAGATCAGTGGCACAATAAATTCTAAGGACAAAAGACAGTCCTATTTCCTAAACACACCACCCCAAATGGTAGTTTAAGTTGCTAAAGAACTAAATAACAAAGCCAGTAGAGAATAAAAACAAAACTGGAATGACAAGTGTGGCAAACTGAACAGAAATATTTAGCTGCCTCTCATCTCCCTTCTGTGTTACAGATAAATGATCAAGCAATTGGGCCAGTATTGCAGCTGAATAGAAGAAAAAATTGCCTTTAAAGGGCACTAGTTATTTTCCCAGATACAGAAATAATAGTAGTCAGGCATTTTATTTTATTTTTAAGCTGTTTCATGTATGCCTGTGTTCCAAATTAGTAGTTTGATGACATCAATTACATTAACTTACTCAGCAGTACAATGCTGAGATATCAATTAGAATACATTAGGAACTAAGAAGCATATCTAAGTTTGCTCTCTAGCTAGCATCAAATAAAAATGTCAAAGTACTGCAATCAGACAGTTCAGAAATGAATATTCATTGGCAACTGTTTGTGACAGATTTATGAATGCTTTCACCTGCTGGTGGAAAAACATTAAGTTGCAAAATAAAGCTATTAAAGTAAGTGAAAAGAATAAAAATGATATACACAGATGGATGATGATCTTGGAATTATGCAATCTTGCAGGAAAAGAATGCTTCTATTTCTCAAATGATGAAAACATTTGTTTTGTATATGCAGATTGTCAAGGTCTTAGCATTTAACTCAATATCATCACACAACATTCTCCAAAAAGTACTCCCAGTTTACTGGAAAGGATGTGCACAGTTCTCTAATCACCACCTTGTGGCAGAAACACGTGCAGTGGCAAATCCATGAGGATTTTGACTACCGTGCTAACTGCTATTTTCCTGACCTGTTTTAACAATAGAGAAAATCTCCATTAAGAGAAGAGCGGTTTGTCACCCAGGACAAAGAGGTTGATTATAAATATTCTTACACTCCTAAAGTGCCTTCAGCCTGAGGATCTGAAATTACTTTTAACATATTAAGTCTCGGGACTTTTAGAGGAAAGCATTAGCCCCACTTCATAGCTGGGGGAACTGATGAATACAGAGGATAACTGATTAGTTCAATTTACAAACAGAACAAAACGCACAGGACAGAGGCAAATAAACTAATTCAGCATTTTATTGATGGATTAAGCAATTTCTGAGAGTTAAAGCACTATTTTAATGAGTTATGGTGGAGATGTGTCATGGTCTGAAGCTTGTTAAAAGGTGTGTAAAGAAAGCATGTGCTTTCTTTGCCGTTTGCACCATGGGAGACCTTGATTGCTCATTCTTTGCACTGCTCTCTTAAATCTCACAAGTTTGACTCCTCAGCCCTCATTTTAATTGCTTATTGTGAACCTAAGTGAAATATGCCAAAATTCAGGTTCTTTTACTAAGGTGATGCAGACAATCAAACATGTATTTGTATCAATATTTATAAATGACATGCTTACCTCAATGGATTTGTGTGATAATATGTGACAGCTTCTCAAAGACAAAGTAATAAGGAAACAAAGTAAAAGAAGAGATAAGGGATCTTAACAACAGCTTTAATGAATTTAAGCAAAATCATAGAATCGTAGAATCAATAAGGTTGGAAAAGACCTCAGAGATCATCAAGTCCAACCTGTCACCCAACACCTCATGACTACTAAACCATGGCTTCAAGTGCCACATTCAATCCCTTTTTGAACACCTCCAGGGAAAGTGACTCCACTGCCTCCCTGGGCAGCACATTCCAATGGCCAACAACTCTTTCTGTGAAGAAGTTTCTCCTCACCTCGAGCCTAAACTTCCCCTGGCACAGCTTGAGACTGTCTCCTCTTGTTCTGGTGCTGATTGCCTGGGAGAAGAGACCAACTCCCACCTGGCTACAACCTCCCTTCAGGTAGTTGTAGAGAGCAGGAAAAAGGAAGTTTGAATTAATATCTTAGCAAAAATTGTATTTGAGACTGGTAAACAAACAAACGCACAAAAGAAAAGAGCCATTTAAAAAGGGACCAAAGAGTGGAGCAGAGCTGAGAAGAATCCATTTTCAAAAAGCTTTCTAGGAGGGACCCTTACTCCCAAGTAGCCTCCAAGTGAAGTCAGAGAGGTTTAGTATTGTCTCATCAGTCCAGTAACACACAGTAGTTCACAAGATTTGTACATCACAGAAAATATAGCCATCCTTGTAAAACTGGCTGAGGAAGCCAGAAATAGAGTATGTAGTTATACTTTTCAGCTCTAGAACTAGAAAGTACTGAAAAATCTGGATAGCACACACTGGTCTGGATGACAATTCTTATTTACTTTGCCACTCCTTAGATTTATGTAAATATTTAAATAAATCTTACTGCAATCTTTCAATTTGCTGAATTTGCATCTGAAAGGAAAACCAAGATGAAACCAAACAAGTAATAAAATCTATACCCTCAAGCAAATGCTACTTGGGAGATAAACATTTGGTTGAGTTTTCTTAAAAAATAATTATTTCTGTAGGCATATGAACAAATCACTGTGGTGTAATTCTAATTTGTCTGTGTTCTTCATGCTTGTTTCCTGCTGGAAATACATACACGGGCTTTTAAAAAGGAGTTACAGAAATATCATAGTACCATAGTATCAGTCACGGTTGGAAGGGACCACAAGGATCATCTAGTTCCAACCCCCTGCCATGGGCAGGGACACCCCACACTAGATCAGGCTGGCCAGAGCCTCATCCAGCCTGCTCTTAAACACCTCCAGGGACGGGGCCTCAACCACCTCCCTGGACAACCCATTCCAGGGCTTCACTACTCTCATGGTGAAGAACCTCCTCGTCACATCCAGCCTGAATCTCCCCACCTCCAGCTTCATTCCATTCCCCCTTGTCCTATCACTATCTGATAGCCTGAGAAGTCCCTCCCCAGCTTTCTTGTAGCCCCCTTCAGATACTGGAAGGCCACAATGAGGTCACCTCGGAGCCTTCTCTCCTCCAGACTGAACAGCCCCAACTCCTTCAGTCTGTCCTCATAGGAGAGGTGCTCCAGCCCTCTGATCATCCTCGTGGCCCTTCTCTGGACACGCTCCAGCACGTCCACATCCCTCCTGTAATAGGGGCTCCAGAACTGGACGCAGTACTCCAGGTGGGGTCTCACCAGAGTTGGGTAGAGGGGGAGAAGCACCTCCCTTGACCTGCTGGTCACACTTCTCCTGATGCAGCCCAGGATCTGATTGGCTTTCCAGGCTGCAAGTGCACATTGAGAGCTCCTGTTGAGCTTCTCCTCCACCAGCACCCCCAAGTCTCTCTCCTCAGGGCTGCTCTCCAGCCAGTCCCTGCCCAGCCTGGATTTGTGCCTGGGATTGCCTCGACCCAGATGCAGGACCCTGCACTTGGTCTTGTTGAACCTCATGAGGTTGGCTTGTAACAGCTGCTTCAATTAGTGATTAATGTAAGTATTACTTCAACCTAAGAAACTAAAGGAACATCATGGTAACTTAAAAAGAAAACATTCAGTGTGTGTAAAAATGCACTTAAACATTCCAGATAGTGTACCGCTATCACAGCTTCTTCAGCCATTCATGATAGTATACCAGTATCACAGCTTGTTCACAGACAGCTTGAATATTACTCTATAAAATATTTGTTTATAAATTATTGCTTTGCCATATTCTATGCTTTTCAGACTGACATCATTCTGCTTCATTCATACAGTCTGTTGTGAAACTTGGTTTCTTTTTATTGAATTTAGTTTGACTTTATACTCCAGTCAACTGTAATTTGAAACATTTAGTCCCAGGTGTTCTTGTTTTTCCCCCTCAAGGACAGGCAGTTCAGGTGAAAGTATTCACACTCATATTTCCTTTCTCCAAATTAATAGTGTGAATGTTTTCTTTCTCCTTTCACATTAGTTTAAAGAAAGACAGAGGGATACTATTAAATCTGGATAATTAAATGTGGTCAAAATGTTCCTGGCTTTTTACATACAGAAATTTTTTGTGTATATGAAAAAGAGAGACAAATAATTTATGTAATTTGAGAATGCTAAAGGAATATCACTACTGAAGAAGGAAGAAAAAACAACCCAATTGCTGTCCTTGCCTTTCACAACCAAAATTCAAACGCAGCGGCCTGCACTGCACAATGCAGCTTTGCGTAGTCAGTGAGGTTTTGTTACTGCATTTTGACCCCAAATAAGCACATATTTTCTGTAATTTTAAATTGACATTTCAAGGGAAAAAAAGATTTTGAAGTGATTATGCATTTCCTTAATAATAACTTGACCCACATTGTTTTTACTGTGGTGTTTTCATTCTCAGGAGGCCCATGTGAGACTATTATATCTTCATTTTGTGAAAGGGAAACAGAATGAATTCTGATCCCATTATAATCACTGGCAATATTTTCATTGACTTTAGGTTCTTGTTCTAATTATCTTTCTTATTATTATTCAAGATTGTCAAAAAGCCAGAAATTAAACTCAGTTCTTGCACACTCCTGCCTATCTCTGACACTCTAATAAAAATAATTAAATAAGAAACTCATATAATGATCTTCAGAATAATCTCTCTCTTACTGTATTACATTTATTAAGAGAACACAGTTCATTAAAATAGACAATAGTTTTTAGTAGCAAACATGCTCTGCTTAAGTCACAGTGTAGAAGTCTGTGCATTTTTGAGGCCTTTTTTAGAATCGAATCGAATCGAATCGAATCGAATCGAATCGAATCGAATAGAATAGAATAGAATAGAATAGAATAGAATGAACCAGGTTGGAAAAGACCTTCAAGATCATCTAGTCCAACCTATCACACAACACCATCTAATCAACTAAACCATGACACCAAGCACCCCATCCAATCTCTTCCTAAACACCTCCAGTGGTGGTGACTCCACCACCTCCCTGGGCAGCACATTCCAATGGCAAATCACTCTTTCTGGGATGAACTTCTTCCTAACATCCAGCCTAAACCTGGAGACCAACCCCAACCTGGCTACAACCTCCCTTCAGGTAGTTGTAGACAGCAATAAGGTCTCCCTGAGCCTCCTCTTCTCCAGGCTAAGCAACCCCAGCTCCCTCAGCCTCTCCTCATAGGGCTTGTGCTCCAAACCCCTCCCCAGATTTGTTGCCCTTCTCTGGACATGTTCCAGAAACTCAACATCTTTCCTAAACTGAGTGGCCCAGAACTGGACACAGGACTCAAGGTGTGGCCTAACCACTGCTGAGCACAGGGCAGAATGACTTCCCTGCTCCTGCTGGCCACACTGTTCCTGATACGGGCCAGGATGCCATTGGCCTTCTTGGCTGCCTGGGCACACTGCTGGCTCATGTTCAGCCTACTGTCAACCATACCCCCAGGTCCCTTTCTGCCTGGCTGCCCTCCAGCCCCTCTGGCCCCAGCCTGTAGCACTCCATGAGGTTGTTGTGGCCATTGTGTAAAACCCGGCACTGAGATATGTTAAATCTCACGCCCTTGGACTCTGCCCAACTGCCCAGCCTGTTGAGGTCCCTCTGTAGAAATCTCCTACCACTAACAGAGCAACACCTGCCCCCAGCTTTGTGTCATCTGCAAACTTACTTATGATGGACTCAATGCCTTCATCCCAATCATTGATAAGCTTAAAAAAACCTCTCACTACTAAGACTTTTCTGTTGTTGTTGTTGTTGAAGCCCTCCTGCCTTCTCCCAGAATGCACCAAACATCCACTTGACATATTTAGAAAAGGAACAGGATACCATTCCTGGAACTTCCTCTCACAGTCAAAACACTATCAAGCAGAGACACATGGATAAAGCAGTACTACAGAACAATACAGGGTGTCATTGTATGTTTGCTGAATGTACTCATTTAACAAACAAGCTACGTGATAACAGCTCATTAAAAGTCTATTTTCTGTACCATTCACAGTCTTGATGATTTTCAGATGTATTATCTTATAGATGGATATGTAAGTTGAAAAAATATGCTCTTGAAACAGTGCTGATTCAAGACATGATAAATTGCTCACCTCTCCCATATTCATTGTCTAGTGATGAATGGAATTAGAAATGAACAAACAAAATAATAGTTATTTCTTCTGTTATGGAAACAGAATTTCATTCAGAATGATTCAGGAATTTCAGAGATCACATCCTCACCATTTCTTACATTGGTACTTAAAAGGTATCATTTTGATTCTTCATTGAGCCACGACCTATATCATTGTGTTTCAGCAGGTTCCTACTTCCTTTTCTGCATAATATTTGATAACATTAACAATCCCCAGTAACAGTCTGACTGCTTTGACCTTACACATGTGTAAGTGCAGAGCTTGGGGATGAGTACAGAACCCATAAAATGCACACAGTCCACACTGGAGTCCAGCATATTTAAACATTAAATTCTACTTCTAAAAAGGGCAGAAAGGAGAACCTGTCAGCCTCACCTCCATGCCTGGGAAGATCACGGAGCAGATTCTCCTAGAAGGTCTGAAAAGGCACATGGAGGACAGGGAGGTGATTAAAGACAGCCAACATGGCTTCACGAAGGGCAAATCCTGCCTGACTAACCAAGCAGCTTTCTATGATGGAGTGACTGCATCAGTGGACAAGGGACAAACTATGGATGTGATCTATCCAGACTTCTGCAAAGCCTTTGGCATGGTCCCCCACTACCTCCTACTCGCCAAGATGGCAATTCCACCAGTTAACAGATGCTATACAGATATCAGCTTCCTTGTCTAGCTCTGCTAAAATTTTAGCATTAATCTGGAGGAACAATTACAGGGAAAGCAAGGATCAATTACTATAGTCATTTACAATCCTGACCTTCTGGTCTGAAACCTTGTTTGTAACTCTCTCTACTTGCAAACTGAAGATTTCTCCTCAGGTGAACATGAAAGCTTCTTGAATGGAGAACACTTTATCCCACTGTCCCTGCTCCACGTTATGACCCAGCTACAGTTCACCTCAATAGAGCCTGAGAATGGTGCAGATTGAAGGGCTTTTTTACTACAGTTGTAAAACTAATAATTTCTGCCTGAACTGCCTAATTTAACAAACAGGAAGATATCATTCAATGGGTAGCTATCTTCTACTTCAAAAGACTTAACCTTAAATGTAGTCCTTGACTCCAAGAATATTGTATTTCAGATCAGCCTGATTTTTTGTTAGTGTTAGGCATAAGTAAACTAGGTATACATATCTTTCTCCAGCATTTTGTTAATCTTCCAAAACACTGTTATAGAGGTTTTATCCTCAAATCTCCATTCATCACCACTTAGAAACATAATACTGGTAAAAGCATGATACAAAAATATTTGATATCTCAGAGATTTGGAAGGTGTCTCCTACTCTAAGACCATCTCAGCTGGTCTCAGTCATTACAGGCAGAGTAAGCATGCTGTTTAAATCTGAAACAGAAAGTTACTCTTATTGTGGTATGAAAAAATGAGATAATAAAGCTTTTATACTTCTCTCTTCTTTCTCCTTCGTTCTGAACATTTCCATGCTTTCTTTCATCCAGACCACACCAATTGCACTATGCTTGGGAAAAGAGGAAAAAACAACCGGACTTTACCTACCTAAGGAAAATATTGCTGCCGGTGGGCATTTCTTTTCCTATCACATCAAATATTTATAGTGGTTCAGCATAGCTAGACATCTAAGGATGATGTTGCCTGACTGTTTCATATTTGCCACTCATATTGCTTTGACATATATTGACTTTTTGGCCTAACTTTATCCATCTTACTGTTCTTTATTTATTGTCTCTGTGCTTCAAAAAGTAAGTGTGGAGCATCTTGAGATCATGAAAGAGTGTAAATCACAATGACAAATTTACATAATGTGTCATTATGTATCTGCCATGCCCTCTTGGAAAAATGTGTGCTATAAAGCTCTAACTCTACCCACACTTTCTACAAGCTTACTTTAAAAACTCAAAGCGTATCACATTCTTCTGGTTGCACAGCTTACAGAAAGTATGCAATGCATTTTCTTAGTAGCAAGATCAATCCATACAGACACAATCACATTTATATCAAGTCCATTTAAAATATTTTAAAGTATGAAATGATGTCACACCAATAGATGAAAAATGAATAAGCTGGTAGCTTAGCTCAGTGAAAGAAGTGCATCAAAAAACCACTTGCTCACAGACTACTTTATGGTTAAAGGAAAATAGGAAAGTAGAACAGTCATTGAATAATGAGAACAGACAGATTACATTCTTTTTGCCCAGCTATTGGAGTGGATTCCAATTTGCTTTGTTTCCACAAGACACTTAGATGAAAATACAATACAATACACCAGGTTGAAAGAGACCTTCAAGATCATCGTGTCCAACACATCAACCAATCCAACCCACCTAAACAACTAAACCATGCAACCAAGCACCCCATCAAGCCTCCTCCTGAACACCTCCAGTGAAGGTGACTCCACCACCTCCACAGGCAGCTGATTCCAATGGGCAATCTCTCTTTCTGTGAAGAACTTCTTCCTAATATCCAGCCTAAACCTGCCCTGGTGCAGCCTGGGACTGTGTCCTCTTGTTCTGGTACTGGTTGCCTGGGAGAAGAGACCAACCTCTACCTGTCTACAACCTCCCTTCAGGTAGTTGTAGAGAGCAATAATGTCTCCCCTGAGCCTCCTCTTCTCCAGGCTAAGCAACCCCAGCTCCCTCAGCCTTTCCTCGTAGGGCTTGTGTTCCAAACCCCTCACCAACTTTGTTGCCCTTCTCTGGACATGCTCCAGCAAGACAACATCCTTCCTAAACTGAGGGGCCCAGAACTGGACTGAAAGCAAAAGAAAACTTATCCTTCGGTCCCCTCCAATTTTAGTTCATTCAGAGAGTGCCTTAGCATCCTGTCTTTAAAGGATTTTCCTTACTATATATATAAAAAACCCCCAACCATTATTTTTCAAAACAAATATACATATTAGAGGAAATCTTATTTAGAAAAGTAGACATTTCCTTGCAAGTTCACAAAAACTTGAAAAGACAAGAGGAATTGTGACGACTGATTACCACCTTCATTACAGAAAAGAAGAAACTTTACAGTAAAGGTAAGAATGCATGCAGAGATTTGTTGAAAATAAAGTACACTGGTGACACTCAAAAGTCCCAGGGTCTACTCTTGCTTTTAATGCAGTCTTCTTGTGTCTTACAGCTTCTATCCTGTGAAATGGAGAACGCTGCAGAAATCTGATATTCTAGGATCACAGAATCACTGAGGTTGGAAGAGACCTCAAAGATCCTCAAGTCCAACCTGTCACCACAGACCTCATGACTAAACCATGGCACCAACTGCCATGTCAAATCCCCTCTTGAGCACCTCCAGGGATGGTGACAACACCAACTCCCTGGGCAGCACATTCCAATGGTGAACGACTCTCTCAGTGAAGAACTTTCTCCTCACATTGAGCCTAAACTTCCCCTGGTGCAGCTTGAGACCCCATCAAGCCTCCTCCTGAACACCTCCAGTGAAGGTGACTCCACCACCTCCACAGGCAGCTGATTCCAATGGGCAATCTCTCTTTCTGCGAAGAACTTCTTCCTAACATCCAGCCTAAACCTGCCCTGGTGCAGCCTGGGACTGTGTCCTCTTGTTCTGGTGCTGGTTGCCTGGGAGTAGAGACCAACCCCCTCCTGGCTACAACCACCCTTCAGGTAGTTGTAGAGAGCAATAATGTCTCCCCTGAGACTCCTCCAGGCTAAACAACCCCTGCTCCCTCAGCCTCTGCTCGAGCTTGTGCTCGAGGCCCCTCCCCAGCCTCGTTGCCCTTCTCTGGACACGTTCAAGAGTCTCAATGTCCTTCTTAAATTGAGGGGCCCAGAACTGGACACAGTATTCAAGAGAAGAGGCCCAGCAGAGCACTCTTTACATCTCTTTGGAGTATTAATCCCATTATTTTTGAAATTTCACTGAGACACTCTTTAAAACCTCTTTTACTGTTAAACTTGCAAGTGAAAAAACAACTAAAAAAATACTATGGAGTTATAATGACTTACCAAAACAACAATACAGTTTAAGCATATCTCTGTTCCACTCCCCACCAAGTCCTAAATAACAAAACAAAACAAGTTAAAGTAAAATCTTCTAAGAAGAAAACTAGCTCACTTCTGAGTCAGCAAAGATTGCTGTTTGCAAAACGTGAAGTTGTTGCAATTCCATATATTCAAAATTATACCCCTTCTTTAATGTCAAATTACTGTATGTCTTGAAAGGTATGCATACCTGGCCTCTGACTGTGAAGTGATAAAAGAAAGGAAATTATTACAGAAATAACAGAAGATTAGAGAGGGGTCTTTGCATTAATAGAAAGGTATACTGGAAAGCTGTTGTAAGCAGATATGGGATTTACTTAACTAGCTAGTTCAAAGCACAGATTCTGCACAGACTAATGCTTGAGAGGGATGTGGCTAGCCATAGAGATGACATATTTGGAAAAGTCAAGGGTCACACAAATAAGCTTTTCAGCGCAACAGTAATCTTGATGCACTATGGTTCTCTCTGCTGTTGCCATAGAATTAATTTGGAGGATTCAAGAGATTATCCAACCTACAGGAGCAGAACTGATAGCTCTAGCATACAGCAGAATAGCATTAATATATAGGGAAATACCTGCAGTGTAATTGAGATTTTTGCCGAGGGGAGCATGCTGCTACAAGGGCGATGGACTTGAACTGCTGCTTTGTTACCTCAAGAGGTCAAATTTCTCTGCAAAAAGGGATTTTGGTTTAGCCTGTATCAGTTACTTAAATTTATGACATACTTCCACTGTGGTCAACGTAATAGAATAGAATAGAATAGAATAGAATAGAATAGAATAGAATAGAATAGAATAGAATAGAATAGAATAGAATAGAATAGAATAGAATAGAATAGGACCAGGCTGGAAGAGATCTTTGAGATCATCATGTCCAACCCATCATCCAACAAGTGGACAAGTACAAGTGACACCACAGCATATAGGTAATTTTGCCTGACCAGCTGGCCCCAGATACTGATCAGAACAGACCTTCAAGTTCCTACACACACACAAACATGTTTTACTTGAGTCCAATCCTGTCTTCAACATTTAGTGCAGTAATCCCTGAGCTAGACTCAAAATTTACAAGAGCAAAGACTGCAAGACTTTTTCACTTCTACAAGCTGGATCCTGCTGCTACTAATAGCTGCAGAAACACAATGGGAGCATTTGGGTTAAAAATCTAAGATGTAAGAAAGAGTGGCAAGGGCTGTTTTAATTTTTTCAAAGAACTGGCTGGAGATGACCAAGGTAGCAGGAGGTAAGAGCCACTACTACTGCTGGGTGTTTTTTCAATTGTTATTATTACTATCTAGGGGGAGCATATATCCATAGTCCACTTGAAAACCTAAGGTTGCATTTATCTAATGAATAGTTCCTTTCAGAGACATATCCTGCCCATACAGCTTTAAGGGTTCTATAAGAAGTCTACCTCTATGCCCCTATTGCCTCTTGAACCTACCAGCAGATGGTGCTCAGGACTCCACATAGCTGTACTAGGGCAATCCAGATTCTATGAGACCTTCCCTGCGCTGCAAATGGCACCTTAAATTTATGTGTGGACATTGACTAATCCTTTCTCCCTGTGGGTGAGCTGAGCTGGGCGAGCTGAGCTGGCATAGCAAGGGCTCAGCATTTCTCCTGCATTGTCACCTCTAAACTATACTGCTTCCAGCACTTTTCGCCTGTCATTCAAACCTCTGAGCGGCGCAGGGCACCAGAAGATGTTGGACAGGGTGATGATGCCCTGGATGTACTCAGAAGTGGAAATGAACCTTTGCAACTTCTTTCTATCATTCCTGCAGAGAGGACTGGGGTGGTGGGGCTGCTACAGTCTACTGTGAGAAGTTCAGGAGGTGGCTGCCCCACAACTGCCCACCCCAATGCACACATGACTGTTAAAGAATCAGTGAAATTCTGCTGGGAACAATGATTCAGGAGGCCTCCTGGGATGGTCTCTTTGGGTACATTGCAAATGATACTTCTGAACACCCACTTTAAACAGTTGTGATAGTAAATGTTGCTATCATTACCTACCGGTGGTAGCAACTAAAGTGAAAAATCAGCCTTGGAAACCCTGGCTGTTTCCAGAAGGCTCCCACTAGGGTCAGTCTAAATTGCATGAATCTGTATCCACACTAATCTCCATAAACACACTTTTCCCTAGGAGGTAAAGAAGAATATTTAGCACTGTAAAAGGTAAAGGCTGTGGCAAGAAATATCTGAATAAATTTCATTTTCAACTGCAGCTATCATACGGAAATATCACTTGGAAGCTTACAAAACAAAAGCAGCAGCTGTAGACACAGATTTGCATTTAGCATTCACACCCGACCGTGGATGTGCCAAAATAACAAACTAGAATTGCTTAGGAAGCACAAATAATCCCCTAAGAATCACGGTTTCCTGCAACAACCTTGTTCCATGCCTTCCTTTCCCCAGTTCTATCTTGGTTGTGTGATGGGTTGCATCATCTAAGTGTGGTGAGGCTGGAATTAATCCCAATGTGTTGGGAATGTGCAGCAATTAGCTGCTCCAGCTTTGGCTGTGCTTTGATGTCATGCTTCTTTTGATCTTACCAGTCCTCAGTCTTTTATATCAGATGTTGGAGTTGTATACCTTTGAGCTTAGCAGGATACCACTGGGCCAGAAACACTCCTTTTCTTTTCTTGTCTTTTTTTGGTTTTTTAATTTCTGTGATGTCTCCAGCCTTGCCAACATCCTTTTCATTTGTGTAAAGACATAGGCATAACAATTATGTTGATTAGCTTGGAATATGAATATCAGTTTCGCACTGTTAAATTGTTAAAGTGTTTTCTCACCTGGTAAAAAGCAATGAATTTGGGGGGGGAAAGAAAGAAGAAAACAAAAAGGAGGGGATTAACAGAAATAATAGTGTGTTCCAAATGTGTGCATTTTTTAAACCCAAAAGCACTTCAAAATCTTGTTTCAGCTTTCATGTATGATCAGAGTCTCTAAGCATTATTTTTTACCTTTCAGTAACTGGAGTTGCTTCACAATAGTGACACTAATGTTAAGGGACAAGAATTAGGTGCAGTGAAAATCCAGAGTATCATGCTGTCATCGACTTCAGGTAGGTTTTTCAATAGAGGACATTTATGATCTCATTCTTAAGGATAAAAGACTCAATTTACAGAATCACAAAATCATTAAGGTTGGAAAAGACCCCTGGGATCCTCAAATTCAACCATTAACTCTACTCTATGAGTTCATCTCTAAACCACATCCTCAAGAACCACAACCAAATGATCTTTAAATATATTCAGGGATGGTGACACAACTGTCTCTCTGGGCAGCCTATTCCAATGTCTACCCACTCTTCCTGTGAAGTTTTTTGCCCTGATGTCCAGTCTAAACCTGCCTTGTTGCAGTTTGAGGGCATTTCCTCTCGTTCTCTCCCTAATTACCTGTGAGAAGAGACCAGCACCAGGCTCTCCAGGGAGTCCTTTCAGATAGTTGTATAGAGTGGTGAGGTCTCCCCCTTAGCCTCGTCTTCAAACTAAACAGCCACAGCTCCTTCAGTCACTCTTCATAAGATTTATTCTCCAGGTCCTTCACCAGCTTCATTGCCCTCCTCTGCACTCACTCCAAATCAAAACTATGCAGGGCACAGGTTTGTGAGTCATACCTTACACAGTACTTAGATTTTAAAATAGTATTTCTGTCGGTATAATGGCAGCATTTTTTGGTGAACTCTAGCTGCTGTAAAAATAGATAACTCTCAGACAAAATGAAAAGCTTTGTCTGGAAACAGAAGCTGCTCTTAGGTACTGGAAGTTAAGCCTGAGGGTGGATGGAACAAAAGAGTTATTTCCTATTTTCCCCAGAAAATGTTGCCATTCATCTTTTCTCACATGTACTTTGTTGTGATTCAAATGTATAAATAGGATATCATGTGCATAAATTCTATCTCCAAGTCATGAATAGAACTTTCAAGTAATGATTTAAACTTTTATTACATTTTTTTATTAGTGTTATGCTTCTAGTTTTATGCTAAGTTATGAGGACCATCTCTCCCATGCTCACAGGAAGTGTCATGGGTTAAGCTGAATATCTGCTGTTATTATTCATACCAGGCTTCCATCATACCAGCTTCAAAAAGAAAGTGATGGCTGGACAAATGTATTATGGTGCTTGAAGTTCAGATTGAAACATGAGAGGCTTCCTGTTCCAGTTGCTGGGTTTGGATTCTGTGGTTTTGGATGCTGGCTCTCTTCCACTGAGATGGCAGAAGGGCAGGGAGGGATGGGGGAGTAGCTCCCTGGCTTGAGTTTTTAGGTCACTTGCATCTGCTTGCTGCTGTGCTTTTTCTGCAAA
This sequence comes from Picus viridis, assembly GCA_033816785.1. Taxonomy (NCBI): domain Eukaryota; kingdom Metazoa; phylum Chordata; class Aves; order Piciformes; family Picidae; genus Picus; species Picus viridis. The sequence continues at coordinate 5,096,362 of CM066570.1, forward strand.
GAGGCTCAGGTCATTGTGTGTTGTATTATTATTATCTCATTTATTCAGTAAACTCATATCTCAAATCTTTATCTCAACACAGAGGTTTTTCATGTGTTACTTTTCTCTCACTTCTCTGTTGGGGGGGGAAACAGGTTAACCCATTCTCATGGTTTAGCCTATCACATGCAGTCATTTTCATTTCAGGTGAGTAACCAATTTGATTATCTGACTGAAGAATTTAGCTCCTATGAAATCCAACAACAGTGTCATAGAGATTCAGATACCACAGATGAAGGACAAGATGTGATTTTCTAAACAGGAGCAATACAGACCAAAGGATATGTTCCACATAACATGTGAGGGCAACAGAACACTGGCACAGGCTGCCCAGAGATGTGGTGGAGTCTCCTTCTCGGAGGACTTAGTGCTTATGTATTTTGATTGCCTCAAGCATGCATCAGGCTATAAAAGAAACTGAAATATTTTAACTGTCTGACATTGCAGATTTTAAAAGCCTCGAAAGCTATTCAAAACTGTGTATTTTCCCCACAGCATATGTGGCCTGGCATCCCAGGCTAAAGCCAAGTAACACAGAAAGACCATATAAAAGATTTGTGTGTTCTGGGGAACAGGATTTCCTCGTTCTACAACCATATAAATGAAACAGAAATCCAGTTCAAAGGAAGAACAGAGCTTTTTGACTGATTTATGCTGAAGTAATCCAACTGCTTAGCTACAGCAAACTGGTTCAATGCAAATGAATTAAGCACCTCTGATTATACATAGTTATAAAAGTCTTCATATACTAGAATGAATTTATTTATTGCATTTATGTCCCTTTCTGAACTTCTATATTCAGTTGCAATCATTCCAAGCCTATAGAATGATTTTTATTCAAATCAGCTGAAATACATAATGCCAGCTTTACTTCAGTCTCTACATTTATGTCATTAGGGGCCGGTTTTAACTGTATTTTTACTGAACAGTAACTATATCTTGAACTATTTTGCTATTTGCATTAGCTTTTGAGGCACAGTGCACGGAAGCTTCTGGGTTCCTTAGTGGTAGATGAAATTTGCCAAGTTACATTTTTCTTCTGAGTTCTTGAAAGGGATGAAGCAACCCTGATAACAGTGAAGAATTTCCCAAGTTCACCAGTTGTAATTTTCACCTGGTTTTAGAGCTCAAATAAGATCTCCTTGTGCAAAGTAATCTAGTTCAGGTGGGGAAAAAATAAAGTTCTTTTGTTCACAGTTGAGAAGCTGAGTCATACTCTGTTGCTGCTTCATCCTACACAAGTTTATCTGGGTTTTATATGATGACTTCAGCTATTTCAGAAGGAATGCATACCCTTGTGCTAAGTGTATTATTCTGGCAAAAAGGTCTTAGGAAGCACTAAAAAAAATTTAAATTCCCTCATTTGCCCCCTAGGAAATGGCTTTCTGTGCTTCTCTATATGCTGCAATCCTTTTTCATCCCATCTCCTATTTGCTGCTTGTAGGCACATTATCAATAAATACAAGAGTACAAATGGTGTAAGTCACAGTATCACACCCAGTATCATTAGAGGTTGGAAGAGACCTCCAGAGATCATCCACCCCCATGCCAAAGCAGGCTCACCCAGAGTAGTCTGCACAGGAATGCATCCAGGTGGGTTTGGAATGTGTCCGGGAAGGAGACTCCACAACCTTTCCAGGCAGCCCACTCCAGGGCTCCAGCCCCACTGTAAAGAATGTTCTCCTCATGTCAAGGTGAAACCCCCTATGCTCAAGCTTGTATCCACTGTTCTGTGGCCTATCACTGCACACCACTCAAAAGAGCCCAGCCCCCTCTACTTGACACCCACCCCTCAGATATTGATAGACGCTGATCAGATCCCCTCTCAGCCCTCCCCTCTCCAGACTACATAGCCTGAGGGCTCCCAGTCTCTCTCTTTGGGGGAGATGATCAAGTCCCTTAATCATCCTTGTGGCTTTCTGTTGGACTCTCTCCAGCAGGTCTCTGTCTCTCTTGAAATGGGGAGTCTACCCAACTACCCACAATTGTGATACATTCAAATTTGATAAGAGGAAATGAAAGTATTTAGCCCTGGAATGAGCAAGTTATATTGCTAACATAGATAAAAACAGCTGCAACAGGTATGTAACAAAAGTGTGCTTCTGTGAAAAACCCTCACTAATGAAGTTATGCTGGCACTCTGCAGGCTGCTGTTGGAGCTGCTGTGTAAATACCCACAGGTGGAAAGTGGTCACTCCATTGAGATTAGTTAGTGCAACTACTCTGTCGTAAAGTATATAGAATTACAGCTATCACAGCTGGATACCTTTTTGAACAACTTCTCTAGGAAACCAGGAATGAAAGCCAAAAGGTGGTGTTCATAAAAGAGCCCCCCTTTTCAGGGCAACAGATAATTCCACAAAGGTGAACATGAAAATATTTTCAGTTGATATTTATACACACAAACACATACACACTCTATACACGAAGAAAAGTCATTACACAGTAATTTTGAGGATAATTGCAGTAATCTAAGGGATGCAGCAGGGATACTGAGTTAAAAATACAGCAGAAATCTCTAGAATGCAAAAACCACATAAAATAAACAACCTGAGTCAAGACAGAGGAAGATATAGCATATCTGCAATGAGTAATGATAAAGGTAATTAGCTATTAAACAAGAAAGATGTCAGATGATTTTTATTCCTCATTATACAAGACAGCAAGAAAATGAAAACTAAAGGCAATGTTAAATGTTTATTTTCCTTGCACAAATATCCAAATAGGAAAACAGAAATCTATCAACATACAGCAAGCTCACACTTCAGGCATGGCATATAGGATGTAGCAGTCAAACCCAAAAACTAATTTAAAATGCACTTTCTCTTTGGCTGTTTTCTTGACTTGCCCATTTTCCTTGCCACCTTACTCATAAATCATAGAATCATAGAATCAATAAGGTTGGAAAAGTCCTCAAAGACCATCAAGTCCAAAAGACCCCATGACTACTAAACCATGGCACCAAGTGCCACATCCAGTCCCCTCTTGAACACCTCTAGGGACAGTGACTCCACCACCTCCTGGGAAGCACATTCCAATAGCTAACAACTGTCTCTGTGAAGAACTTTCTCCTCACCTCGAGCCTAAACTTCCCCTGGCACAGCTTTAGACTGTGTCATCTTGTTCTGGTGCTGGTTGCCTGGGAGAAAAGACCAAGCCCCTCCTGGCTACAACCTCCCTTCAGGTAGTTGTAGACAGCAATAAGGTCTCCCCTGAGCCTCCTCTTCTCCACTAAATACAACCTCTATTTCTAATCTATCAAATCATGATAATAATCCCCACACCTTAAAAGAGATGCAATGCAAAAAACCGCAAGCTGAGTTGCTGCCATGAACATGGAAGAGCTAATTGAACCTATGAAGGCCTTGAAAAAAACCAACATATTAGAGGCGAACATGTCCAAGGCACTTTGCAGCTTCAGCTGTATTCAGACTGAACCAGCAATGGAAAACAATGAACAGTGAAATGGACTGAGACATGTGTTGAGGCTCTTAGCTTTGACAAACTTTGATTTTACAATGATAAGAACTATATAGAAAAGTTTAAGAACTCCTGTTTGCAAAGAAGGCACTGGCAAGGCAGATTCAAGCCTTTGGGCATTTTTCTAGGTCCTTAACGGATGTACCTCTCTCGTTAAAATAAACTAAAATTGCATAAGTCACAGTGGAAAGAAATAAAAATCACCAATTGTAATTTAGCTTGGCAAACAAACTTGCCATTGCAACTGCCCCATTATTTGGAAAAGGTCTGATATTAAGGCACTTGCCAGAAAGTGATCATTGTTCCAGAGAGGTTGCATTTGAAGTCTGCCAAAAAATCAAACAACTTGCACAGTAGGTCTGAAACCTTTCTCTCATAAAGCATGAGCCAGTATCTCTTGAGGAAGGGAAGTTCTTCAGCTAAGTCAAAATAAGCTTCAGAGAAACAGTAGGTAGCACAGGGATGGGAGGGAGATGAAATTGTTAGCACTGATCCATGAACACCTTTAGAGGGGGTATTTGAGCCCTTTCATTGGGTGTGTTTGCTTCCCAGGCTTCAAGGAGTCACCTGTCACAACTGCCACCACTCCTACGTGCAGTTGTGATGAGGCTGGAATCTGAACATAGACAAAGATTGTAATTATAAGGGGAGAAAGGGAAGGAAAAGATTTCCTTGTGATTAAGTGAACAAAGCATGTTAAGTCAAAAGGCTGGAACATGGAAGAGAAAAGGGATTGACATTATGATAATATTCACTAACAGCAAATTTGGTTCTTTGATGAAGAAAATGAGTTATCATATTAAAAAAAAATAGTTTTCAAAGTAAAATTTCTATGACACATCTGAAAACGAGAAAGAAAGTGATTTGAAATGTCAAGGACAAGCAAACATTACCACAGACTGGCAAAACACCTCAGGAGGGACAAAACCCTCCCCCATGTTACTTCCATAAGAAATTATTGCTATGGAAAGACAAAAATTAGACTGTAAATGAAAGCCATATTTTCCAAAGCTGGCTCAACATCAATCTGGGCAAAAATTCTTTTATAAATATGGGGAAAAATAAAGGTCTCTCTTTTGGGCCTGTTTGAATACAACCTTTTTTGCATAAAATGTCATAATGTTAAAATGCCAGTATATATGGCAGTATAAAATGCTATTTCATTGACAGTAGTCTATGAAATACCTTTTAATTACTGGTAATTACTGGGAAGACTGGCAAAAACATGAAAAAGGCATAATTTGAAGACATAATTTGAAGGCATAATTTTCAGCTTAGCTATTGATCTTTGTATGTATTCTTGGGCAAAAATGACTGCATGAAGAAATGAGAGAAGAATGGGAATCCTTGTGTATTTCTTGTCCTCTTGTAACAACAACAAAACATGAATCTCAAACCCACTATCATACAGTACCCAGCAGTTTATCCTTTAAAAAAAATGATCTAGTCAGTAACTGCAGCTGAGCTTGTGGTAAGAAAGCTCTTGGCAGGAATAATAAGTAAAAACATCTCAGCGTACATCGATTTAGCCTAAAGAGAGTGACTGAAAAACTCCAATCGTATCAGCTTCAGATTATATTCAGTGTGTTTCAGGGAAAATGTCCATATGGTAATCAAAGTGCAGGTTACTGTACCACTCATGAAAAAATACATGCCATGATGACATTTGCAAAGTTGTCACAGACACGTGACCCTCATGAGTGTCGCATCTCTCAGCCCTTGCTGTGACTGCAAGGACATTAGATGTGCATGTGCAGAGAAGTTCTGAGAAGTGGGATGTAGGGGATGAGGAGCTGCAATTGTTTTCCTTGAGCTGCTTTGCTGTCTTCCTGTTGTGTTCTTCTTGTGAAGCTGTCTCCCTAAACATCTACAGATTTAAGAGCTATTTCAAGGTACAAGAGACTGGGTGCTGGTCTCTTCTCCCAGGCAACTAGCACCAGAACAAGAGGACACAGTCTCAAGCTGTGCCAGGGGAGGTTTAGGCTGGATGGTAGGAAGAAATTCTTTATAGAAAGAGTGATTGTCTATTGGAATGTGCTGCCCAGGGAGGTGGTGGAGTTGCCATCACTGGAGGTGTTTAGGAGGAGAGTTGATGGGGTGCTTGGTGCCATGGTTTAGTTGATTAGATGGTGTTGAATGATGGGTTGACACAATGATCTTGAAGGTCTCTTCCAACCTGGTCTGGTCTATTCTATTCTATTCTTTCTATTCTATTCTATTCTATTCTATTCTATTCTATTCTATTCTATTCTATTCTATTCTATTCTAATGAAGAATGGCTGCTTAGGGAAGTATAGGTTAAAGTTGGAGGGGTTAGGGAGCAAATATAGACAAAATTGTACTGTCTTAGAACAATTCTGTGAGAAATACCTCTCAAATTACTAGATCTACATTTATTATTTATAGTCAAATAGTATTATCTGTATGGCATAAAAGCTATTCTGATTTGACAAAGAATAACCAGATCAACAAGATCAGCATATATGATGATTTGAAAGAGGATCTCACACTGTTTCCCACTGTAGCACATTCAAAGCAGAGGAATTGCAAATGGAAAGGAAAAGGGAAATGTTGATACTTTTTTTGGTGTGCTGCTTTCATTCCTTCCCTTGTGTAAGCAGCTTAAGATATATCTACACAGTTCAGCACTAAACATCTTGAGCTCTTTTGTATCTTGTCTGAAAGCGAGTGGTTTCATGTATAAATTTACTTCCAGCTTGAATGCATAAATTCGTCCTCCACTTCGTTCCAGCACTGATGTTTTCCTCATCTGTAACTAATGTCTAGTAAAAACTCACATCTACTTCCATGTTCAGTTTTATGTTCTGATTGAGATTTGAGTCCTTCTTGACTCTTATGACTGCTAGTTTTTCCATGCTAGATTTCGATCTCGTAAAACAGCATGATGTAGATTTGCAGACAAGTAGGGAAGCACCCTGGGTTAACACAGCCTGCTCTCACAAGCTTCCCCCTGCCCACACAGACGGGAGACAAAGTAACAACTCTGGGTTTAGATAAGGAATTTCCTGGGAATTATACAGTGCACAATTACCTCAGCTTATTTGCAGAAAAGTGCAGCAAAAGGCAGAAGCAGCAGCAGAAGCCAGTGATGCCCCTACTCCCCAGGCCACCCAGGGGCAAAGACCAACACCCTAAACCTGCAAACTGGATGCAGCAATCACAACAGGAAGCCTCTCATGTTACACTCTGAACTTCAAACCCCATGACACTTGGCTCCAGCCAGCCCTTCCATTTTGAAGCTGGCATGGCACCAGCATGATATTGACTATCATCAGCAGATACAACTCATGACAGGGAGGCAGCAGTTTAGGCTTGGAATGGATGGCAGGACAGCTACAATGCCAGTTGCTCATAAGAGAAAGAAGATTAATTACTGATGGGTTTCCCTGTTGCTTGGCTTTACCAATAATACATATCAATTATTTCTTTGGCCAGAGCAAAAACAGTCAGTCAGAGGTGAAAAGGGGTTTATGCCTAACAAAAAATAGAATCAGTAGAACAACCCTGAAGGCTGGATTGCCGCTTGGAGGTCAATAAAAAAGGATGAAATGACCGCACCAGTTACATGCATTAATGAAAGAGTTGGGGATTCACTCATCTTGCTCAGGCTGAATTTCACAAGTGTACTGTTGAGGAATAGATTCCTGCTGGACTTCAAATTAAAGAAAGACTGCTTCAAAAATGATTCCAGGAGATGGCCAATGTAAATACTCCCTGCCTGAAGCCAGCATACCTAGGATGGAACTTTTATGTCCAAACACAAAACATCTGGTTCATTGAGAGGAATGGGCTCAACTTCAACATTAGCTATCCTTTTCAAAGAGCTTAGTAAGTCTGCTGAAACACTGGGAATGTGATTATTTTGTATAACTCATTCCCTCAGCTGGACGTGAAACTGTTTTTGAAACAGTAACATAAAATATTATTTATGCCTATTCATGTCATTGAGAAAGAAATCACCTGCATTGATAAAAAGATAATCTGCAAATTAAGGAAAGAAGTAAACAACAGCCAACAGGTATTTGCCAAAAGTAAGTTTCATCAAAGACAATCCCTTTTCTTTGTATGACATGATAATATGCTTTCCCTGGGAAAAAATAAAAAAAATATAAAAAAAGGCAGCAAATGCCTTATGCCCTGAGTTTAGTAAAGCAATAGAATAGAGTAGAATAGAATAGAATAGAATAGAATAGAATAGAATAGAATAGAATAGAGTAGACAAGGTTGGAAGAGACCTTCAAGATCATCGTGTCCAACCTGTCAACTAATCCACCCCACCTAATCAACTAAACCATGGCTCCAAGCACCCTATCAAGTCTCCTCCTGAACACCTCCAATGATGGTGACTCCACCACCTCCCTGGGCAGCCCATTCCAATGGGCAATCACTCTCTCTGTGTAGAACTTCTTCCTATCATCCAGCCTAAACCTCCCCTGGTGTCAGCCTGAGACTGTGTCCTCTTGTTCTGGTTCTGGCTGCCTGGGAGAAGAGACCAGCATCTGCCTGTCTACAACCTACATCTTACATGCTGATCTTGTAAATATGCTACAGAACTTGATCTGGATGAAAACACTATGACATAGTTGCACAACATCACAAGCTTACAGAAAATGGAAACTAGACCAGCTTTCTGCTAAAGAGATATGAAAGTAAATAATTCTCAAGGTTTCACATCAACTTAGAAACTGTAGCAAGCAGGGCTTTTCTATTTTATATTTTTCTGGAGTCCACCTCAGTCTTTCACTCTTTGATATTCCACGAAACATCAGAATGATAGGAGGGAAAATTGGCTTTAAATTCACATCAGATTGCAAGTGGTTAATAAACTCTTTGGAAAACAGGCTTAAAATTTAAGAGGATGTTTATACTACTTTTAAGATTTATAGCAGAGAATATAAGAAACAACAGAGTTGACTTGAAGTGTGGTAAATTTAAGGTAGGAAAAACATTTAAGGTAGAAAAACCTTTCTAGTTCAAAGAACACTTAAGCAGCGGAATAAATTTCCCTGAGTTTTTAAGAATGGATTGGACAAACAGTCATGACTGGGAAAGGGACTAGGAAGTCCCAGTCAAAGGCTTGGGGCTTCTGCCATATGAGGAAAGACATAAAGGGTCTGTTCAGCCTTCAGAAAAGAGGACTTAGGGAAGACCTCATCATTGTGTTCCAGTATTTAAAGAGTGGCTACAAAGAAGAGGGAATAGACAAGGGGTGATGTGTAAAAGTCATTCCTGAGGAAACTATCAGGCAGCGGAAAAAATCTCCCCATAGAAATGATGGAGTCTCCAACATTGGACACTTTTAAGAGTCACCTGAACAGGGGTTGGGCCACCTTATCTAGAACATGTTTTCCACAAGAAAAGTTGGGTCAGATGATTCTTGAGGTCTCTTCTCATCTGGTACTCTATGATTTTGTGCCTATTTTGGAACAAGGAAGGACTATCACCCTCCTTTCTCTTGAGGTTCTATTTTCTATATATCCTAAAATAATAAATTCTGATTGTTATTTCAAAATATCCTTGGCATTACAGTAGTATAGATGGCCTCAGAACAAGAAATAGAAGTGCTTCCTACATCAAGAGAAATATGTTTGATTCAGCTAAGAAGGAAAGGAGTAAGTGGCTATGTTTTATTCTATTGTTTCTGATCAGAAAACCAAGTTCTTTTGAAGATGGTCTGTAAGGGTATACGGTTACTAGCACAAACATATGTCATCTGTTTATAATAGTGACTTTTAGTGAAGTTTATTTCTCTGTTTTGCCAAGAATCATTTGATTTGCAGATTGCATAAACAACAATAAACTTGAACTAAAGTCTCCTGCACATCCTGCGTTTGACTGTCAAACAATTTACTTCATTGACATGATGTTTATGGAGCTCAGTACAAAGCAAATTACAATCTACTTGCAGTTATTACATGGCATCTTCTATCACCTGAAAACAAGATCTTTACAGTTTTGCCCAAAAAGTGTTTCTGAGCTGAAAGTTCAGTATTTGATTCACACATAATAATCAATGCATTCCTTTGGGGTTTTTAATGTATCCATCATGCAATCCACTTATCAGCACACATTATAGTCATCTGCAGTATATTACCTCCTGCTAGGAAATACGTATTTCCTCTGCCTAGTATTGATATGAAACAACATAGACACAGAGCAATCCAAGGACTGTTTTATTTTTTTTTAAGATCCCTTTCACCAGAACTTCTCAGGCAGAGGAACTAGTGACCATTCAACTCTATTTAAATAACTTATGTTACTTATTAAAACTTGTTTAAAAAGTAGTAAATTTGTGATACTTCTCAACCTCCAAAGAGACCGTGGAACTCCATGATGCAGAGTATTTAGGTAAGAGATAAACATTTGATAAACAGTTCTTGGATATCAAGTAATAGAATAGTATAGACTAGAATAGAATAGAATTAACCAGGTTGGAAAAGACCTTTGAGATCATCAAGTCCAACCTATCATCTAACACTAATCAACTAACCCATCCACCAAGCACCCCATCAAGTCTCTTCCTAAACACCTCCAGTGATGGTGACTCCATCAGCTCCCTGGGCAGCACATTCCAATGGCCAGTCTCTCTTTCTATGAAGAACTTCTTCTTAACATCCAGCCTAAACCTCCCCTGGTGCATCTTGAGACTGGGTTATCTAAATGATGACACAAATGCAGAGTTTAAGCTAAATTACATGCTCTAGATCTTATGCCAGTTTCTAAAAGGCACAGAAAGAGACCAAATACATCTCACACCTTTTGGCTGTGAAGATCTCATGTATTTGTCTGAACTGTCTACTACTGGCTGCTATCAAACCCAGAAGGAGTGGACAGAAGAACTCTGCCTGCAGCTGTGCTCCCAGTGCCAGCACACAGCTGGCAGCAACGTGGCCACGGCTGCCTCTGCCTCTGTCTGGAGTTCCTCAGTAGAGGCACTGTTCAAAGAGCAGATTATGACTGTATATGATAAATAAACCCACAACAGCAAAAAGAAAGTTACTCAAGCTAAAATCCTTGGCTTTGGAAGTCTAAATCGAAGCAATATTTAATAATCCAAGTTTAACACTAGCTTGTTAATTTTTTGAAATATTTTTGTTTTGTTTTCTTAACCTCTCTCTGCTTCAATTAAAGGTATGCTTGCTGTAAAGGAAAGGTAAACACACCCAGTTAGCTCACAGTGGGTTTATAAAACATGATTATACTTCAAAAGGCTGATGGAAAACCCACAGAGATAAAAATGGAAAATCATCTTCTTAGCAAACATTTAGTTTCTAATTCTTCCTCCAGTAAAAAGAAGAACTGACTTCTAAAAGAATCATTTACTCCTAAACTCTTGCTATCTTCATCAACTTATTTGATATTTCCAACGAACCATCCTGTTTTGGTGCAGATTGATATCCTCTCCCTCTGGTCATTTCAACAGTAAAGTAAATTAAAGGAAAATAAGAAAACCTAAAGAGACTGGGACACACACACAAAAATAAAATAATGAATCTTGTTCCTTTTTCAGCATCATGTGCATTGTAACTCAAGAGAATTGTGACAGGAGAAATCAATAATCCATCAATAGCTGAAAGCGGCACATAGTGAAAAGGGCATGTGTACACAGAAGGGAAATTTGTGCGCTTGTAAAGAAAGTCTGAAAGGTAGATGGTTGGACTGCAGGTAAAAATACCTTAGAAATAGGAACAGTAACAGCTGCTCTTTGATATGTACTCTGTTGCAAAGACCTTATATTCTGATTTATTACTTTCCCCCACAAATCAAGCACATGGCACATAGATTACTGTGGATATACAGGCCCTTCACAGAAACATCTACAGGTGATAATTAAGTTTGAGCTCACGAGAATCAAAAATCTGCAAAATGGAGTTTGCAAAGCTTTGTGTTGTTAGAAACTAAGACTTCACACTGAACAGAAGAGGAATTATTTTGGTATTCAGGGAGACATGACTCTAGACAAATTCACACTCCTAAAAATTCAACAAGATATTTCACAATCATCCATATGGTCTTTGTGCTAATGTCACTTCACAAGCTGGCTTATAGATCTCTTATGATTATTAAAATGTGTTACTAAGCTCCTGAAATTGTGAAGACAAAAAGATCAGTTACTGAACTTGGTGCACCATGAAGGCACATCATTTTAATTCCTTTATCCTAACTTTCCTATTTTTGACTGTTCCATGTAACTTCAAGCAAGCAAAACATTCTACCTTTCAGTTTGAAAGAAATAAAGTAAAAAAAGGAAGATTTTGCCATGTGGGAAGAACTTTGTGTAGCCTCCTTCAATGAGGATGACATCCTTTTAAGTGTTCACTGAACTGGGAAGTGACAGGAATAACAGGAGCTGAATCAAAGCGAGCAGAAAAAAAGCGTTAAATGCAGGAAACTAACAGGGTACTTTCAAGCAGGGAATGATATGCAGGTTATGGTACATCCATTCCAGTGATTAAAAAACATCAGAGGGTGAAGCACACACTGGCCACAGTCTTAACAGAGGGATGTGAATTTATATGCTCTGAAACATGAGCTCCACTCCTCCCATCACAGCAATCCCATCTTACAAATGAGAAATGAGGTGCTCATGAAGGCACAGCCCTAGGGATTAATACAGCAACTTGCAACATTCAAGGTGATGTGATGCCTCCACCACTCACAGTAGCTGCTGCAAGTTGCAACAAACACTAAAATGTAGACTGTTGTTAAGTCTTTACAAGGATCAAGTTGTATTAAATTATCTGTATATCTCCTAGCTAATCAGTGCACTGAGGTATTTTAGATGGACACACATCAGAGAAAATCAGAAAAGGGGCATGACTGTTATCACAGAATCACAGACTGCTTTAGCTGGAAGGGACCATGAAGATCATCTAATTCCAACCCCCGTGCCATGGGCAGGGGCATGTTACTTCAGAACTGAACTTAGAAATGCTGCTTTTAGGTGGAACAAGATCTCAAGTTCTTTAGGGAAATTTATTGGTAATTTACTCCGAACAAGACTCAGATAGTCAGTCTGCCATGCATCACAGTACCATTCATTCACTTGCTCTGAGGTTGTGTTTCAAGCACCAGCTTCTTAAACCATGCCTAATGTGAACTATCTAACATAGGATGCAAGTATTCTATAAATGTAATTCTGTTCTGTAGAATACATTTTCTTTTGCACTGTACTATTGGTCCCCATAATTAGAATGTCAATCAATTTGAAAAGACCAAAAGAAGTACAGGTTTACACAATAGCGTTCAGTCTCCTAAGGGAATGTGTGGAAATGTGTAGCTATACGAAGGAAAAACACAGAAATAAGGAAAGAAGGATCAGCAAAGAGTATCAACATTGAACATAATATGCATCCTGAAGAATACTTCATCATCCAACCAGCCAGCTTTGTATTGTCACTGGAGCCGTAACTCAGCGATCACAATCTGGGGTGGCCTGAGAAAACTAGAAGAAAGTACTCTTAGCTGGAGGAAAGTTAATACTGCAGCTACGTGACATATACTGTCGCTAGTCATTCCTTGTTTCCTGAGACATACATTTCTGCCTCCCTCTTAGCATCACTAGCTATTGTCCAAGCGATGTTTAAAGTACAAAACTCTACTGTATTGATAGTCCAATTTCAGCACAGAACCACAGAATCATAGAATCAATCAGGTGGGAAAGACCTCAGAGATCATCAAGTCCAACCTGTCACCCAACACCATCTAATCAACTAAACCATGGCACCAAGTGCCTCATCCTGTCTCTTCCTAAACAACTCCAGGGAAGGTGACTCCACCACCTCCCTGGGCAGCACATTCCAATGGCTAACAACTCTCTCTGTGAAGAACTTTCTCCTCACCTCGAGCCTAAACCTCCCCGGGTGAAGCTTGAGACTGTGTCCTCTTGTTCTGGTGCTGGTTGCCTTGGAGAAGAGACTAAGCTCCTGGCTACAACCTCCCTTCAGGTAGTTGTAGAAAGAAATCAGGTCTCCCTGAGCCTCCTCTTCTCCAGGTTAAGCAGCTGCAGCTCCCTCAGCCTCTCCTCATAGGGCTTGTGCTCGAGCCCCCTCCCCAGCCTTGTTTCCCTTCTCTGGACACATTCAAGTGTCTCAATGTCCTTCTTAAATTGAGGGGCCCAGAACTGCTTGCATCAAGCATGCCCAGCATGCTTGCATGAAGAGTGACACAGATGGAGTTAAAAGTGTGGTCACATTCTTATCCACCATTTTATGGTTTCCAGAGACCTTGTTTCTATTTGCTAAAAGTAGAAATCAACACCACAACAATATCAAGGCAATGCAAGTAAGACAGAATTTGAGAGAGAAGTGAGAAGGTTTCAAAGGATTTTAGACACAAGTGTTGTACAGATGTTTAGTAAATGAAAACACAAAGTCTAATCAAACAAACATTTTCAGGCGGTTTATAGTCATGGGAAGAAAGTAGAAGGAGGTTGGAATTCTAGCTTTGATCATGACGCTATTATCAAGGAAACAGCTATTTGCAATTTCACCGGATATTTGGGTAGTGTGGTTAAAGCAATAGATACACCACCATCCTTCACTGCCTCCACCCTTTGTGCAAAGGCAGGCTGTGGTGCACTCAGCCAGAAGAATTTGGGTCTTAAGAATAAGTGCTTAGAGGAAATAAGCCCCAGAACAAGAGGACACAGACTCAGACTGCACCAGGGGAAGTTTAAGCTTGAGATGAGGAGAAAGTTCTTCACAAAAAGAGTTGTTATCCATTGGAATGTGCTGCCCAGGGAGGTGGTGGAGTCACCAACCTTGGGAGTGTTCAGAAAGGGATTGGACGTGGCACTTGAAGCCATGGTTTAGTAGTCACGAGGTGTTGGGTGACAGGTTGGACTTGATGATCTTTGAGGTCTTTTCCAACCTTATTTATTCTATGATTCTATGATTCCATGACTTGAATAGTATCCTGAAAGCAGGTCTGAAGGTCTGACAAATCCTCCAAGAAATGTGCAAGATTTCATACCAATGTCCCCCTCCCAACTGTCTCCCTGGCTCCAAAAAAACCCCACCAAAACCAAAAAACCCCAAACAAACAATCAAAAAGTAAGCAACCAACCAACCAAAACCATACAGCACAAAGAAATAAAAATCCCAACATAAAACCCCAAAACCACAAAAAAACCCTACCAAATGCCCCCCCCCAAAACAAAAAGGAAAACAAATTAAAACTTGGTTCATTTTATCCTCTTTCGTGCTTAGTTAAAACCCGCCTGGATGTGTCCCTGTGTGATCTGGTATAGGTGGTCCTGCTCTGGCAGTGCAGTTGGACTAGATGATCTTTCAAGGTCCCTTCCGGCCCCTAACATTCTGTGTTATACACAAAATTATCATCTGTTCTCTATAAGGCTTATTATCTCTTCTTTATAAGGTTTGTTTTTACAGTCACAGAGTATTTATGCTTAATTTCTTTATATAATTTTCGTCACATATGTGTGATTGTATTTTTCATGACAGCCCAGAATTTTTGTTGGAAATATGTAACAATGATTACAGGAAAGAAGTTTCAAAAGCTTCTGTACATGACTTTGATCAGAATGAGTCTACTTTTGCAAGGATTTGTTTCACATGCATTTCATGTTAAGGACAAAGATATTAGTGCCAGGTTCTACAAGGCATTTGTGTCTTTTTTTTTCTTTAACTTCTTGATCAATGTGGTACAGATCATTAGGAAGTCAGAGTCACACCCTCTCTCTCTTCTACCTTTTTGAGCATCCTAGCCATTACTGTTTAATTGAAGGCCACACCGCTCATATAGCTTCCAGGGTGCAGACATCATATTTAAAAGACAGAGAATAAGCCATGGAGGAAGTCAGATGGATATCACAAATGAACATATACCACTTGAATACTGTCTTTTTTTGTCAGGATTCAACATCCAATCTAGATGTGAAAACCTTAAACAAGCAACTCCGGAATAGGCTGCTCAGGGGGGTTGTGTACTCTCCTTCCCTGGAGATATTCAAAACCTGCCTGGATCCATTCCTGTGTCATCTGGTGTAGGTGATCCTGCTCTGGCAGGGCCGTTGGACTAGATGATCTTTTCTGATACAGGAAAACTAATATTTCCTCTTAAAATTCTGGAGGTTTTAGCTTATTTCCCCTGTCTCCTTGTTTTATTTCCCCTGTCTTATTTAACATCTCTTAATTTTTGGTCTACAGGGAATAAGGTGACTTGGCAGTGTAAGAAAGTTTAAGACTGACTCATGGCCTAATGCCATGGCAGTAGGGCTATTATCCCTTGCAATTATTTGCAAGGTTGAAGGTCTTATAAAAGCAGGATGTATGATTCCTTAGGTGTTGAAAGTCAAAGCAAAGACATTAAAATAATGTTCCTTTGCCAGAATAAGCACCTTAGGATGACCAAAATTCCAACAGTCCCAGCACCACTGTGAGAAATCAAAGCTCATGAACAGGAGATTCTTTAAATGATTACCAAGAGGAATGCCACCATGTGTTTCAGAAATGGAGGTGTTCAAGAGGGGATTGGACGTGGCACTTGGTGCCATGGTCTAGTAGTCACGAGGTCTTGGGTGCCAGGTTGGACTCGATGATCTTTGAGGTCTTTTCCAACCTTATTGATTCTATGATTCTATGATAAGCCTTACACAGAGAAACAAATTTCTATGGACACACATGCACACAAAAAAAGGGTTTCAATCCCATCAAACCAACATTTGTCACTTTATAAGTATTTGTTTGGAAGGCTGCTAATCACCCTTAATTGGTCGAAGCCAGTATGTTATGAAGAAAGTGAAAGGGTAAGTGGAATATTAGATCTCTTGCATTACATGTGTGAGCTTTAAGTGTATATTTACAGACTGCTCTTATTAAAAACACACTTTTCATTTGACTTTCAAAATGTGCTGACTTGCAAGACATTCTTAGTCTTGCAAGACATACCTAAGCAAACTCAAATGACAATGTATTTGAGGTTCTTGAGCAAGACATCTAAACCAGCTATAATATACTGAGGATTGCACTTCCATTTCCACACAAATCTTGCATCTAAGTGGTGCTTTGAGTTTGTAAATGTGGAGGTTAAGGCTGCTCACACACTTAGTCTAAAAACATGTATAAATTAACGCTAAACCGGAACCCCACAACAGAACTGAAGATAACTGCACTCAATAGTAACAAGAATCTCTTATCCCTTCGTAGAATCACAGAATCATAGAATCAATAAGGTTGGAAAAGACCTCAAAGATCATCAAGTCCAACCTGTCACCCAAGACCTCATGACTACTAAACTATGGCTTCAAGTGCCATGTCCAATCCCCTCTTGAACACCTCCAGGGATGGTGCCTTCCTCACAGTGAAGCTATGCAAGTGTGAGACAGGTGTGGTGCATCATTCACCATCCTAAAAGTGGGTAAAGAGATTCATTTTGTTCACACAATTAGTTGTGCTTTGTAGGTAGCTAAGCAGTCTACAAATAATCTCTCCATTGATTATTTCTGCATTGAGTAGTCATGTAAAAAAATGTCTTTTGCTCTTTTCCAATAGGTAGCAAACTCTTCTACAAAGGTTGTGTGAATTCTTTGTCCTGCTGATGCAATCAAGTGCAAAAGCTGAGTTTACTTTCACTCAATATACAACGACATTCATTATTCTTTTAGTCACAATAGATGTATTCCTATATGTGAATACATGGTATTTATTTCTTTATTTTTTTTTAAAACAAAATGTTATTTTATTGTTTTGCTAAGAAATACAGACTGGAAAGTTCTGCAGCAAAATTACACTAACTCCTGAAGGAGAGCACAAGTAATGTCGCCTGAGTTAAATATTTATTGCATAAGTTTCTGAGAGGTTTTTTTTTCGAGTTAGAGAAAAGCCACATTTGGTACTGGCTAAGGAAATCTCTGTGTATGAGTCATAACCATGCAGCTGATCAGTGAGAGAATCCTGTAAGGAAAGGTGAGGAGGAGTTCACTCATTACATTTTTGCACACTGTGCAGAAATTATTTCAGAAGAATAATATCTCTGACTGAGGTTGTTTGCATCCCTTCTCTAACACTTCTCTTAATGCCACACATGTGCAGTCTTGAAATTGGAATCAGCTCTGGGACTCTAAATTGCTACTTCAAATACTGGAAAATACTGAAAAAAGTCAGTGATTGCTTAAGGCTAAAGGGGTGTTTTAGTTTTCCTTGTCTAATCAACTTTTCTGGCTTCTTAGTACACACAAGTTGCTTTTTCACTCCGATAGTTTGCAAGAATATTAACAAGAGGACAAGAATGTATGGCAGAAGCTCTTTGTAAGACTAGAAGAAATAAATTATCTTAACTTACATAGTTTGAGGAACACATGGTTGAAATGCAGCCCATATGCATGGTGATTATTTATAGGCATACAAATTATATTCAAAAAGAGCCAGATGGCTTTAGCAACACATCTGCTGTCTTCAAGGCAGAACTTCTGAAGCAAACTTGGGACATTAACTCCTATTATAGAGCAGTCAAGAACCAGTAGGACTGCATGTGCTTTGTAGTCCGTAAGAGTTGCATCTTGCTACACAGAAGTTGAATTAAATCCGAAGTCAGCAGTAAAGACAGGCTAAAATATTTTTCATTTTAACAGGATTATCATGTCGTTACTAACTCGATGCAAAGATAGGAAGGTAGGTCACTACAAAGGCAAAAGCCAAGCAAAGCCAAACCTCACACGTACTTATGTAAAGTAGTGGTCATGTAAATCTTTGTGCCAGCTAGCAGTTCTGCATATTCTGCACTATTTTGCTCTAATTTTCAGGACAGCCACAGTGCCTGAAAATCATTAAAAATTGCAGATTCGCATTGTGCATTTTATCCCCCCTTAGGAAAAGGTTCTCATTTAACAGATAAGATTTAGAAGTGATTGAAAGTAGACTTAGACACAGACACCAGACCTGCATGAAATGTTTTACAACATATCAGTCTATATTACAGAAGGCAGGGTGAGGAAGTAGTCAGAGATCTACTATGTGCAAAATATGGATTTGAAATTGAGAAGAAAAATTGGGAAAGAGCATTGGGAGAAATGCCTGCGCTGGCAGGGTTTCTAATCTTTACCTGGACATGAGAAAGTTGTAAGAAGCTCGAGTATCCTGTCCAGCCAATGCACTTGCTGCCTCATGTGGTACTGTGGGCTAATCTGAGTAGTACTATCACGCATTTTTGGTGGGTTTTTTTTCACCTTTTCAGAAACTTCTGCCCCTCTCCTCCCATCCTTGTATAAAAACAACTTTGAAACAAACAAGCAGAGCATATTAACCAAAACACAGAAAACAAAACAAAACAAAAAAAACCCAACCAACCAAACAAACCAACCAAACAAAACACCAAAAAGCCCACACCTGAGTTTGATATTTCTGGTAGAATGAAACATAGAACCATAGAATCAATAAGGTTGGAAAAGACCTCAGAGATCATCAAGTCCAATCTATCACCCAACACCTCATGACTAACTAAACCATGGCTTCAAGTGCCACGTCCAATCCCCAAATGGATTCACTCCTTAAAAGTGCAGCTTCTCCTATTTAAGATGACACTTTTGGATGCCCTCTGTTTCTCTAACCGAGTATATGGAATTGGATGTTTTATGTGTTGCACCTTGTAGAAGTCCTAATGCTGTCAGTTTCAAGCATATGTTTTGCTAGAAGGAGGAGGGCCAAACTCTCAGTGCTCTGGTGCTGCTTGTATTCCCAGCTGAGAACTGGAGGTCAGATGAAAGTTCTGTATCACTGTCAGCACGTGCTATGTGTGATTCAGCTACATCTGCATTTCTCTGCTGGGACAGGTAACTACAACAGCACCCTGTTTTACTGGCCTCTTGACCAGCCTACACTCAGGCTCAAAAGGCTGTCTTTTACACACCTCTAAAAATGTCATATTTAGAATTGAAGTAGAATAGAATAGAATAGAATAGAATAGAATAGAATAGAATAGAATAGAATAGAATAGAATAGAATAGAATAGAATAGAATAGAATAGAATAGAATAGACCAGGTTGGAAGAGACCTTGGAGATCATCGAGTCCAACCTATCATCCAACACTATCTAAACAACTAAACCATGGCACCAAGCACCCCATCCAGTCTCTTCCTAAACACCTCCAGTGATGGTGACTCCACCACCTCTCTGGGCAGCACATTCCAATGGCCAATCACTCCTTCTGTGAAGAACTTCTTCCTAACCTCCACCCTAAACCTCCCTTGGTGCAGCTTGAGACTGTGTCCTCTTGTTCTGTTGGTGGTTGCCTGGGAGAAGAGATCAACCCCCACCTGGCTACAACCTCCCTTCAGAGTAAGCTCTACTTTTGCAAACTTAACTTTCTTGTAGGTAATAAATTATGGTCAAATGAAATTCTAATTTTAATTAGAAACACAAAAGTTATTACATATAGAGACGCATTTCCAGGTTTAAAATCTGAAAATTCTAAATATCAATACATTTACATGCCTCCATTAGGTAAGGAACTGCTGCTGATACTAATGAATATGCTTATCACCAGTTTTTCAAAAGCTTCTGGAATGTTTTTTGAGGAAGGCTTTTTGTATGAAATCAAAATAAAACATTGCCTGTCTTTTCCTTATGCAAGTCCCTTAACTTTGTTAGGCTGTCTAAGTTCATCAAGGATCCCAATCATCCCAAATAAGTTAATAAGAACTTGCTATGAGAGGGAGTGAATTTGACCCCTTTGAAATGCTAATTGAATTCCTTATCTGCAAAACCAATATTTGTATTGTGCAGCTCAGTGACAGAGAGAGAAAAAACACCATCCATAAGCCTGATTAAATGATAAAATGCATTTGTTTAACTAAGTCATTAAAATTAAACAGTGCTTATTCTAGGTTCTTGTTTCAATTCACATGAGATATGAAAAAAGAAAAAGCAATGCCCTTTTAGTCTAACAAAATCAGCCCAAAACTTAGGTGTTCATCTCTTATATGGATATTATTTTGAACAGTGATATTATCAGTGTGACTTGGACTATTCCAAGAGAGGTATCCTGGCAAAACTTTCTCCTTTAAATAGTGTCTTCTATTAGCCTTTACCATTAAAATGCTTTATCAGAAACACACAAAGCGAGTTGTGATTCATCCTGCTGCTGCTGGAAAGGAGAATGACATTTTCATGACATGGGCATAGCACTTTGAAAGTAAATAGAAGTTTCAGAACTGCTGAGGAGTCCATATATTGTATGACAAACCTCTTTCTCTATGGACTTGAGTAAGGGAACTGTTATGCTGTTACTGGCTTCCTGCTACAGCTTCAGCTGTGCAATGGTAATTGGGGAGGGGATTAACTTTGGTTAAACATTTGACTGCATTTCCTTTGGGAGACTGTGGAAATATGCCAGAAAGAGCGATTCTTCAAAGTAACACTTGCACTAATCTCTAGACCTGCCTCCATCAACTGCGTGTGCCAAGCCTCTTCAGTCCTCTGGGAGAGGAGTTTCTATAGAGCTGTGTCTTAACAGCATCGGCTTCTTTCACCACCCGTAAAAGCTAAAATGGGAATACAGGGATTAGTTTGTCTTAAATCAATGAAAGCACATGCCAGAATTGCAGCTTTATAAAGCCATTAGCAGGAGCTAGCAGTGAATACTCTATGCTTCTTACTATAACCAGTATTATAAATCATGCATGCTCAGTCATTCCTTTACTTTCACACAGCCAGTATATGGAAGAAGAAAAACTGGCATTAAAGTGGGCTCATCCTCAACAATCACTGCCCCATTGAAACTGTAGACAAACCAAACTGAATCCCTGTTCTGTACACGTTAGATGACAATATACAAATTGATTTCTGTTTTACCTGCCTATGGTAAACTCTCAATTAAGTAGTTAAAAAGTAAAAGCAATAGGCTTGTTAAGGTGACAACTGAAGAAAAGGAAAAAGGATATTGGATATTTCCTCAGAAAATGATTAAGTGTTGTGTTTGGATTACATAATACATATTTGGGGAAGAAAGGAGGATTACTTGGACACTTAGTAGGTTTCCTTTTCAAGAAATACCTAATAAATCATGTGAGGGATTATTTTCCCATGAAAATGTTATATTAAATAGAAGTCAGTGGAAAATTTTGCTTTTAAAGCCATCTGTTTCACTCCTTCGTGCTCACAGAAACTATACATGCATGTGTGTGCATGAACAGAAGAGAATACATTAGATACAGATAAGTATTCTGAACTGGAAGATTGATTGGGTTAAAATTAATTTTAGATGCAGTGAGATGGTGTCAGCCAGGACCAGATCTTTGCAAGTCTCACAGTGAACAGCACCATGTGTGGAAGAAGGTAACTGCATTTTCTTTTTGACCTTAGGCTGAGATTAATAAACTGCTGAACAATGATTTAAAACTCTCAAAAGATTTTTAACTGGTGTAAGTTCTAAATGATCAGGCAAATCTTGTTGTGAAGCCTCTTCTCCAGGCTAAGCAACCCCAGCTCCTTCAGCCTCTCCTCATAGGGCTTGTGCTCGAGACCTCTCACCAGTCTCATTGCCCTTCTCTGGACACATTCAAGTGTCTCAATGTCCTTCCTAAATTGAGGGGCCCAGAACTGGACACAAACTCTTTAAGATCCATTTAGGGCATAGGGATGGTTTGACATATGCCTTTCTCCAGTCCCTTGAGGTTGCCATTACCTGAATGTAAATTTAAGGTAGAGCAATCTTGGTTCCTGCAGATAGGTGATGTCCCATTGAAGTTATTACCAAGCAGAAGTGTTTCTTCTCTGCTTGTATCATAACAGAGGCAACAGCAGATTGATATTTTACCAAAGACTTGCTCCCCTGCCAAGTACCCTGGGACTTTCTTTTCCCAAACAAGCTCCTTGGATTTGTGCATTTAACTAAACAGCTGGTGAGTACCAGGATATTGCTTTTCTTTTAGTTTGAGGAAGACTTCAATTTGAAGATATTGAAGCTGGGATGCTAATTTCATATACCATATATTTTTATTACTGAACATCAGGCTTTTGTACATGAAAAGACTGAGCAACTGTCTCTCTCCAGCAGGACTCCATTTCTAAAGCACACTGTGTGTGGATTTGTAAAGTAGGCAGCTAGAACAAGACATGGAGTGTGGGCTCATATAACAACAAAGTGGGCTCCTATGAGGAGTGACTGAGGGAGCTGGGGTTGTTCAGACAGGAGAAGAGAAGACTGAGGGGAAATGTCAGCTCTCTACAACTACATGAAAGGAGGTTGTAGTGAGGTGGGGGCAAGCTTTTTCTCCCAGGTAACAAATGATGAGAGGAGATGGACTTAAATCTTTCAAGGCCCATCTGGATGTGTTCCTCTGTGTCCTGAGCTAGATTGTATGGTCCTGCTCTGGCAGGGGGGTTGGACTCGGTGATCTCTTTGCGTCTCATCCAACCCCTGATATCCTGTGACCCTGTGAAGTTGCTCCAGAGGAATTTTAGGTTGGATATTAGAAAAAATTTCTTCACCAAAAGGGTATTGGGCACTAGAACTGGCTGCTCAGGGAAGTGGTGAAGCCACTATCCCTGGAGGCGCTTAAAAGACATTTGGATAAGCAGCTTAGTGACATAGTCTAATAGCTGTGCACAGGGAGATGTTAAGTTATGGTGGGACTCAATGATCTTAAGGTCTTTTCCAGCCAAGTGCTTCTATAACAATCTTGAACTAGATGATATTTAAGGTCCATTCCAATCCAAAACCTTCTACAATTCTATGAATTTTATTTCTGAGGAAGGTCTGTGAGGGTGGGTGGGGGGAGGGGGAGAAGAGGAACCAGTTTACCAGAACACAGCAAAAGAACAGGGCTTATTTAAAATCTCAGCTGTTTTCTAATATCTCCTTGTTCATTAATGCCTTTCTACTGCTCTTGAATGATAAGAAATAAACTGAATTGAGAGCAGTTTAATCTATTTTAAGAAACCATTTTTAACTATATTATTTTTCCTTCTGAGGTAACCTGACCATCACCTAGCCATTCTGGAGCATCTCTAGAAGGAGGAATTATTAACATCAAAAAGCATTGCTAGAATAGAAGAGATGAAAAACACGTCTGTACTTCCACTGAGGAAAGGAAACTTAACCTCTGTATTCCTTTTAAATCAATTTTGACATTTTCAGAGCAGTGATTGTACAAAGAACCATCAAATGAGGAGGGAGGAGGAGGAAAAGTAATCATAGTCCTTGCACAAGAAAACAAAAGAAAAAGGGAATTATTTTTATAGCCTCAGTCACTAAGAAAGCTCATTAACTTATGCAATTTAATTGTACTCAGCTAAAGTGGTAATGATAGATTTACCTGTATATTTAAATGGTTATAAAAAGAGATGATAGGATAGGATAGGATAGGATAGGATAGGATAGGATAGGATAGAATAGAATAGAATAGAATAGAATAGAATAGAATAGAATAGAATAGAATAGATCAGGTTGGAAAAGACCTTCAAGGTCATTGACTCCAACCTATCATCCAGCACTATCTAATCAACTAAACCATTGCACCAAGTGCCCCATCCAGTCTCCTCTTAAACACATCCAGTGATGGTGACTCCACCACCTCCCTCAGCAGCCCATTCCAATGGGCAATCATTCTTTCTGTGAAGAACTGCTTCCTAACATCCACCCTAAACCTCCCTTGGTGCAGCTTGAGACTGTGTCCTCTTGTTCTGGTGCTGGTTGCCTGTGGTGGCATTTAGCTTTTAAATATTGACCTTCTTTGCACTTCTAATGTAAAGTGGAAAAAGATGATGCAGATTGTCTTTTTGGCTGGCAATACAACACACTTGAAGTACCACTTGCAGATCTTTCACAGACACAGTTTTGCAACATAAGTATCTAATAAATATGTTGTCCTGGAGGATCTGATGCACATTGAGCACAATTTTTCTCTTTTTGGTTTTGCTCAACAGATTGTAAAATTCTTCTGCAAGAGGATTGGTATGCTATTTTGACAGCAAAGGTTAAAAATATAATGCTGGTTATGAAGGAGGACAAGATATTGCTGATATTGGTAGATGACTGTCCCTCCATGTTTTATTGATTTAATGGGATTTAATTACAGAAATACTGAAACAGTCTTTATTCATCTTTTAAAGATACATATCCCTACAATAATCATGGCTATATAAAAGAGCATAGAAATTCAAACTAGCAAAAAAATAAGTTCAATCTAACTATAGTTTCCTTCCATTCTTTATTTAATAGGCAAACTGATATCAGAGGTGAGTGAGCCCTCCTGAAAAAACCCACTTGCGTCTGTCAGTGAGGAAGTTGTCTTATCCTCATGCAATCTTCATAACAGAATGTTTTCAGTAGTGGCTTCTATTGCAGCTGCTGGGGGTGACATCATTTGGAACACCAGTTTTAGCAGAGATACCGAGAACACCTGCCCTCTGAGACACACTGCTGCTAAAGAGCATTATTAGGGTGTTCAGTGTGCATTGCAGCAGCAATGGGAATGCAGTTTTGGTCATGCTGCAATAAAGGCTCAAGATAACTGCATTGCTCAGCAACGAGAAGGCCCTTGTGAATTTGCAGAAAAACAGATTTTCATGTAGAGAAGAGAGTGTAATTCTTCAGAAAAGAAAGAAAAATGTTTTCCAGTCTTAAACCAGAACCTCAAAGTGGCAACACTGAAAAATTAATTGACCTTGCTTGTTTATGATCTACTTTGTTGTTTGGTTGTTTGTTTGTTTGGGCTTTTTGTGTGTCTGGTGTATTCATAAGAGTTTCTAAATGCTTTGAATCAGTAGAAATCAAGCTTCTGTTGGAGAATAGAATATAGGACAGAATAGAATAGAGCAGAACAGAGCAGAACAGAACAGAACAGAATAGAATAGAATAGAATAGAATAGAATAGAATAGAATAGAATAGAATAGAATAGAATAGAATAGAATAGACCAGACCAGGTTGGAAGAGACCTTTGAGATCATTGAGTCCAACCTATCATCCAACACTATCTAATCAACTAAACCATGGCACTAAGTGCCCCATCCAGTCTCCTCTTAAACACTTACAGTGATGGTGACTCCGCCACCTCCCTGGGCAGCACATTCCAAGGGCCAATCTCTCCTGTGAAGAACTTCTTCCTAACATCCAGCCTAAACCTCCCCTGGTGCAGCTTGAGACTGTGTCCTCTTGTTCTGTTGGTGGTTGCCTGGGAAAAGAGACACCCCCCCACCCCCTCCGGCTACAACCTCCCTTCAGGTAGTTGTAGAGAACAATAAGGTCACCCCTGAGCCTCCTCTTCTCCAGGCTAAGCAACCCCAGCTCCCTCAGCCTCTCCTCACAGGGCTGTGCTCCAAACCCCTCCCCAGCTTTGTTGCCCTTCTCTGGACACCTTCCAGCAAGTCAACATCTTTCCTAAACTGAGTGGCCCAGAACTGGACACAGTACTCAAGAAAGAGTCAGAAATTAGATAAGCATTAACTCTCATCATTTGCTTAAGATTTTAGGTTCAGTTTATTTTTTTTTTTCAAGTATTTTAATTTTATTTTCAGTTCTAAATATTCAGTTGTTGAAAACACTATGTCTGGGAGATGAACGCCAGAAAAATACAAATGTAACTAAAAAAGAAATACCAGAAATTCCTCCCCAAATCCCACCTCGTCTCCTAAATGACAGTCTGGAAGAAAAAAGCTTTGAAATACTAACACTTCAGCAAGAACTCTAAGAGTGCAGCAACAGTAAGATATACTGTACAGTTCTCATGAACTCCTCAGCACAGCAGGAGTTACTGCTTACAAAGAACCATAATTTTTCCCTCTCCTTTTTTGGGGGTGGGGTAGGGGGAGGACCTGGGGCAAAGTAGGGGAAGCAGCTAGAATCAATTTGTGGAACAAAGCTGAAACCTTATCTCCCATAAGAAATTAAACAAGAACATCAAAGTTAGTTTTATTATTATTCAGTAATTTGTTTAAGTAGGCTCTTCCAACTGCTGGACAAAGTACATTCTCAGTCAGTACTTTTTTTCTGTCACAAGAGTGCCTGATAGATTTGCAGCACTATAAAGACATTATCTTAGAAACAAGTTCTCCATGACTCTGTTTCCAGCCCTTTTCCCATTGTAATTTGGAAGAGTCTTATGGATACTTAAGAGTGTCAGTAAAGATTTTGTCTCACTCTCTCTCAGTCCTGTGAAATCCTGTGCCCATAAACCCGATTTCTCCTTGAATCATGCAATCTAAGAATTTTCTCCCTCTCCTTCTTAATCCAGTATTTTTCTTTCTTAGAACGTGGTATTTTCTTCTGTTAGATTTTCTTCTGTTTGTCTCACGTCTCCTCCTTCACAGAAATACTTTACAGAAATACTGGGTCCCTCAGTTTAGGAAGGATGTTGACTTGTTGGAGCATTTCCAGAGAAGGGCAACAAGGTTGGTGAGGGGCTTGGAATACAAGCCCTATGAGGAGAGGCTGAGGGAGCTGGGGTTGCTTAGCCTGGAGAAGAGGAGACTCAGTGGTGACCTTATTGCTCTCTGCAACTACCTTAAGGGAGGTTGTAGACAGGCAGAGGTTGGTCTCTTCTCCCAGGCAACCAGTACCAGAACAAGAGGACACAGTCTCAGGCTGCGCCAGAGGAGGTTTAGGCTGGAGGTTAGGAGGAAGTTTTACACAGAGAGAGTGATTGCCCATTGGAATGGGCTGCCTGGGGAGGTGATGGAGTTGACATCACTGGAGGTGTTCAGGAGAAGACTTGATAGGGTGCTTGGTTGCATGGTTTAGTTGATTAGGTGGTGTTGGATGATAGGTTGGACATGATGATCTTGAAGGTCTCTTCCAACCTGGTCTATTCTATTCTATTCTATTCTATTCTATTCTATTCTATTCTATTCTATTCTATTCTATTCTATTCTATTCTATTCTATTCTATTCTATTCTTTAGCAGGTCTGCCTTTATTTATTTTTACTATTTGGTAGACGTTTTCCACTCTTTCAATAGCTGCTATTCTCATACCTGAATGCACATCTTCCCTTGTTTCAAAATCTTAATGATTTTATTCTTTTTTAAATCCCCACTGTGAGTTGCTGATGATATTATATCCAGCTGAAATTTAAGAACTGAGTTAAATCAAAAGCTACACTCTTGCTACTGTATCATATTCCATCATCAGGAAGATATGAGTTGTTTTATGTTCCTTGATCTTGTCAGTGCTCTTGGGTTGAGACAGAAGGTTAAAGGGAGGTGACAAGGTTAAATGATTTGACTAACAACCAAAACAAGGCTGAGTATCATTACGAGACTGCCTCAGCTTTCTAATAACATACGTAATAAGGGAGAACTGGAAGCTTCCCACACCAACAGCCCATGCTGAAGTGATTTGTTTCTCTATATACCCTTGCCACAATAGGTATCCATATATTTCTTTTAAGAATATTGTCATGACCCACTAAATTACCCTGGGCAGTGCTATCAGTGGTGTTTCACTTTGCCCCTTTATTTCTTTCTGTGACATTACTCTGCACAAGGGTTACTAGAAAGATAGATGAATTAGGAGTAGATGGGTCTCTAAGGAGTGATATATAGTAGGTATGTAATAGAAAAAAGTGAGGATGTTGTTGCAACAGGAATTTTCATTTCTTTCTTCTCATTTCCAGAGGAAAATTTGGACATTGGAAATTTATTGCACCATGGTTATCAGGTTTATTTTTTCTTAGACTCCAACTTCTTTTCAGAGAACTTGACTCCTAATGGCCCTATAATTTTTCCTCCTCCATTTTATTTTCTCTTTCATGTGTCAAGTCAAAGTTTTCAGTGGATAAGAGAATTCCTGATGAATTCTCTTGTCATCATTTCAGACAATATTTTTATTGAAATCAAAGTCAAACAATGAAGGATTTGCCCAACTTTGGTTGAGCTAGACGATGGATTGTGAACTTTGCACTTCAGCAAGCAACAAAAGAAACTGCTCTGGCAGTTAGGATGTCTGTCAGTTTTTAATGTAGGTATAAAATTTGTCATGTGAAGTTGCTTTTGACCTGATGGATTTAACAGTTCCTCAGAGGCATTATGGTCTATCACCTTTATGAGTATTAAGGGACTGCTAAATCCATGGATAGATAATTTGGCTGATGCACTTGCACAGTAAATCCTCATCCTTAAAGCCTTCATTAGATTTGCACAGTCCATTTCTTAAGTGCAATTAACTGTGAGTTTCTTAAGAAAAGCAGTTGATTTGTTTCCATCTCCCATAGATCCCATTATTTTCCTTTGTCCTTGTGGAAACGAGGATCTATCTCCTGAAACTTACTTCAAAATGTACCAAATTATTGGGGATTGGCAATTTTCATATTTTTTTTATTCCATCTCTATCACTGAAGAGCATCAAATACAGAAAATTTCTATAGCTGAATATAAGTGCTAGCTGGGCCTACCTGATGCAGAGCAAGCTTTATGAAATACTGTCTTAGGGGTTGGATACACTCATCTGACAGCACAATCAATCCACTTTATTCAGTATTACTGCTGGACAGTCAAAATTGTATTTAAAACTATTAAAAACTCTGGGAATATGTGCATTGCAATTCATTACACTGCATCATGACCAAAAGCAAGCATGCTGTTCAAAAAGCACCATTTCTAAACATTCCTGGATAATCACTGGAGAAATATTACTAAATGTATGCCTCAGCCATGAAAATTCTGACATAAAGCTACTCTGTCAGTCAGTATCAAATGAAATGAGACATCACAGAAGCATTGCTCTCTGATTGCTCTCTACAACTACCTGAAGGGAGGTTGTAGCCAGGAGGGTTGGTCTCTTCTCCCAGGCAACCAGCACCAGAACAAGATGACACAGTCTAAAGCTGTGCCAGGGGAAGTTTAGGCTCGAGGTGAGGAGAAAGTTCTTCACAGAGAGAGTTGTTAGCCATTGGAATGTGCTGCCCAGGGAGGTGGTGGAATCATCATCCCTGGAGGTGTTCCGAAAGGGATTGAATGTGGCACTTGATGCCGTGGTTAAGTTAGTCACGAGGTGTTGGGTGACAGGTTGGACTTGATGATCTTTGAGGTCTTTTCCAACCTTGTTCATTCTATGATTCTATGATTTCAATATAAGAAGGGGACCTACAGGAAGGCTGGGGAGGGACTGTTTAGAAGGGCATGTAAGTACAGGATGAGGGGCAGTGGTTTTAAACTACAATGGGATAGGTTTAGGTTGGACGCAAGGAGGAAGTTCTTCACAATCAAAGTAGTGAAATAGTGGAACAAGTTGTCTAGAGATGTGGTGGAGGCCCTACCCCCCATGACATTCAAGGTCAAACATGATGAGGCCATGAGCAACCTATCTAGTTAAATATGTCCCTGATCACTGCAGGTGAGTTGGATAGGATGATCTCAAGGGTGCCTTCCAACCCAATGCATTCTATGATTCTATATATCTTTTAAACTTGGTTGAATCTGTACACAACAGAAAATTGTTATTTAAACAGCAGTGAGGGGATGTTCATTGCTTTATAACATAGACCAGTGTTTGCAAGAAAACATTATTTGCACAAATACTTTGCATTCAAGTAGTGTAAGCTTGCATAACTTGCAATACATAATGAAAAGAACTTAGATACTCTACATTCTCACTACTTGGGAACCACTGTGCACCTTCCAGAATCAAGTGTCTACACAACGTGTACAACTGTTTCATGTTGGTTTTGTGGGAGGAAGTTAATTTGACAGCATGAATTAAATAACTTACTTTCTTAATTAGACATTTTAATCAGAGATCCATTAGCTAATCAGAGCTAATCAGCATTTCATCAAGACTGTAAATAGGCAGCTTGGGATAAGATGGTCAGGACTTACACGCTTGCATGCATAATAGCAAGCTGTGGATATTCTATTTGAATGTTTATCTTTGAAAAAGGGCCTAAAATATTATAATCACTTTGGCACCCTGAAAAATCAAGCACAGGAGAAGTTATTCCTTGTTACCAGCAGCTCATTACAATAATTTTTGAAATTGGTATGTGAAAGAGAATATTAGTTTTCCTTTCATGGCAACTCTTGTCTATCTAGAAGTGAGCTTAGAATTCCAATAAAACTATTATTCAAAGGTCTGTCATTAATACTATATTGCCATTTATGTTTAATCTGTTCTTTTTAAAGTTTCAGCCCTAACAGAATCTTTGCAAATGCCAGCAGCATTCACAACATGCTTCTAAAGCTGGGTGTCTTTCAATCATCAGGCTCGTCAGGTTTCTTATGTAGAATAGGATAGGGTAGGATAGGATAGGATAGGATAGGATAGGATAGGATAGGATAGGATAGGATAGGATAGGATAGGATAGGATAGGATGGGATGGGATGGGATGGGATAGGATGGGATAGGATAGGATAGGATAGGATAGGATAGGATAGGATAGGATAGGATAGGATAGGATAGGATAGGATAGGATAGGATAGAATAGACTTAACCAGGTTGGAAAAGACCTTCAAGGTCATCGAGTCCAACCTATCATCCAATACCATCTAATAAAGTAAACCATGGCATCAAACACCCCATCCAGTCTCTTCTTAAACACCTCTAGTGATGGTGACTCCATCCACCACCTCCCTAGGCAGCACATTCCCATGGCCAATCACTCTTTCTGGGAAGAACTTCTTCCTAACATCCAGCCTAAACCTCTCCTGGCACAGCTTGAGACTGTGTCAAGGACAAAGGAACAAAGGAACAGATAAAGCACTTAAAAGGAAGGGGAAGCAGTCATATCAGAAAACCCTTATCTGTTAGACCTCTGACACTGAAAGGACATATTTGTGTTAGAGTATGTCTTGAAGTTGTCACTGAACACCGCAGGAAGTGCTACAAAGCTCAGGTCTTAGCTTCCTCGGTACTCAACTCAGGTAAGTTCATTCTTCTGCTACAACATTTTGCTCACCCTTAACTGGACAGATGCAGCCAGCCAGTGCAATGCTTATTCCCAATCAGATAATGAGCATTTTCCTGGCTGTTTGGGATGGTAGGAGCAACACTTGTTTCCTACATTACACAGCACAGATATAGTATAAAAGCCAAAAAAAAACCCCAAAACCCCCTCCAAATCCACAATTAAACAAAATCCAGAAACTGCTTATTCTTCATCCTCTGCCTCTCAGTAACTTCACCTTTAAAATGAGCATGATAATTTCTAATTAGTTTAAGGCTTTTTGACTTCTTTCTTTCTTTGTTATCAGGTTTTGCCTAATGGTCTTGCTTATGCTTTACTGAAAAGTATATTATCATAGAATCATAGAATCAATCAGGTTGGAAAAGACCTCAAAGATCATCAAGTCCAACCTGTCACCCAAAACCTCATGACTACTAAACCATAAAGCAATTCAGCACCACGTCTTTATTGAGTACTGTTCTGGAAGACAAAAAGAATACCAGAAAAAAGACTCAAACAGCACCTAGGAGTCTGATAGAGTAAGGGAACAAGGGAGAATTGAGGCCTGAGATTAAAGTCTCATTCGTTAGCAAACAACATTATATGGGGATTTTGTGTGTGTGTGTTATATGAGCAGTTTTTCCAGTAGGAACTACATAGGATATTGTTTCCTTTAATCTAACATAGCCAAATTAAAGCTTTAAGAAAACAACACAAATCAGATTTGAAACAATGGCATAGATAAATTTTACTCATCTCTAGAGCCACATATTTTCAGTAGTCTCATTGAGAAGAAGCTGCTTGTCCTCTTGTCTGAAAACCTTGCTGGAGAGATAGACAGCATCAAGCTGCATATTTGTTTTTGAACACAGTCAGTGTTGTTGTTAATCAGACTATTTAGCCTTGCTCTATGAAGACATCACTGAAACCACTCCTAGTCTCCTTTACTGCCATATGACTAATATTTAAAATAAGGTGAAAAAATATATAATGCAATAAATGTGGAAAAAAAACTATTTCTGTCCGTTCAGATAGACTTTGTTAACCCACCTAAAGAGTGACACAGGAATAATACAGATTTGAGAGGTTTTTATACTCAAAACATGAAAGAAAAGCATGTAGAGAGGAAAAGTCAAATTAAACACAAAATTTCACACAAAAGAGATAAAAATTCTCCAATCCTCCTTTACAATGGAAACAGATCATAGATGAAATCCTCTGTTCTCTCCCAGCTCAGATATCAGCAGTACATCTTACTTTAAACCTTTTGGCTTTCTTAGTAAACAGGGAAATGCAGTAGCCACATGAGGGGAACCCTTTTGATCCTAAAAGGCGCTCAAATATAAATTGGGCTAAGAGGATACAGAAGACGGACAACACCTCATACCCATTATCTGTTGTTGTTCCACCTGCTAATGGGCCATGGGAATATATACTTCTCTAATAACTGTGGACCTAGTCAATCTAATCCATGTACTTATCCTTTCTGCACTTGAGTACTGCATTATAACATGAGAAGATGAAAGGAGACTTAGAAAAGAGTCTAGTTTGTTACAGCTCATTACTTAGAAGCACACAGCCTTTCTCTCTCATCACCTGCTGACATCGGACACTATATGGCCTCCCCAATAAGCACTAAATCAATAAAGGCTCACTAGAGCTGGCCTATTCTACTTTAAAGATGATCTCTGACTGAGATCTGTGCTTCCTAAGATGCAATCCCCAGAAATAAAATATCAATAAATAACCCAGGATGTAGGAGCAACATGCAGAAATTTCTTGTCAGCGAGGACTCTACGAGCTCTGCTGGTATTTATGGTTCCAAAGCCACAAAAACCTGGGCATGTTCCAACAGCTGTGCTTCAGCAGGGCTCCCCTGGGCTCAGAGGGAGTGTCATTATGCAATCAATTTCATGGCTGGAATCTCAATACATATAATTTAAACAAAATAAAATTACATTGGTGGGTCAGCAGGTCATTTGGGAAGAATACTTTTCTGACAATTGGTCCATCCTGCTCTTCCTTTGCTACTGTAATCTCTACCCTGTAAAGAAAATGAATTAAAGTAGTTGCCTGTGTTTGCATTTAATTATGTATGGTCCCAAGTTAAGAGTAGATTCTCTTCATGGGATAACATAGGATAATATTGAAGTGGTGTCTGGTTGTACTGTTACAATAAAGTGTCCTACCATTTCCATTACCAGTCCCTGGTTTCATGGGTTTATATGCCAAAAAATAAAAATTCAGTAAACCAAATCTGAGCCTAAAAGAACCACTTTACTTGAAGTGAAATTACTACAATATTAATTCCCTCTTTACATCTCCAGCCATTTCATGTATGCACATATAGACATGTAGAAGATATGGATATTTTTTTCCCCCAGACCCTCTCTGACATGTCTTTGGAAGTCTAGTTTGCTTTTTGAAAACAAACTGAAAAGTGAGATTAGTTTAAACTATGATAGCTAATTTTCAAAGTAAAAAAATAAACTAAGGGAGAGAGAGGAGGTATCAAGGATGTTTAAACAAAAGTGTCTATCCACCATCTCATCTGTATCAGGACCTGTATCAGGAATAGTGTGGGCAGCAGGAGCAGGGAGGTCATTCTGCCCGTGTGCTCAGCACTGTTCAGGCCACACCTTGAGTACTGTGTCCAGTTCTGGGCCCCTCAGCTTAGGAAAGATGTTGAGTTGCTGGAATGTGTCCAGAGAAGGGCAAGAAAGCTAGGGAGAGGTTTGGAGCACAAGCCCTATGAGGAGAGGCTGAGGGAGCAGGGGTTGCTTAGCCTGGAGAAGAGGAGGCTCAGGGCGGACGTTATTGCTGTCTACAACTACCTGAAGGGAAGTTGTAGCCAGGTGCGGGTTGGTCATTTGTCCGAGGCAACCAGCACCAGAACAGTCTCAAGCTGTGCCAGGGGAGATTTAGGCTGGATGTTAGGAAGAAGATCTTTAAAAAAAAGGGGTGGTTGGCAACTGGAATGTGCTGCCCAGGGAGGTGGTGGAGTCATCATCACTGGAAGTGTTTAAGAAGAGACTGGATGGGGCACTTGGTGCCATGGTTTAGTTGATTAGGTGGTGTTGGGTGAGAGGTTGGTCTTGATGATCTCTGAGGTCTTTTCCAACCTGGTTAATTCTCTTCTATTCTAATTTGTCTGAATTCATGGCCCTCAGATTCCATAGGGAAGCTTACTGATTAAAGACTTTTATATCCAAAACTTTCAACACCCTGTTCAAAGATGAAAAAAGAGTATTTCTAAGAAACGTTTGAGAATAAACAACAGTGCCAAGTTCCCTGGATGTTATTATGCAGCGTTTAATGTTCATGTCATTGTTTTTTAAATAACACAAGGCACCTTCTTGTGTTCCACACTGGATTAATCTAACATATTCCATGATATTTTAGCAGTAATTTATTTGAAGCTTGCTTCCCTCAGCTTTGAAAAAAATACAGGAAGGCATGTTTCAAAGAATTATTTTTAAGGAAAATTTACTGTGCCCAGGCTAAATACTTCTCATTCATAATGCCACTGAGATTAGAATTTTACATAAAATAAGGCAAATAATAGGTGTGCATTTCTAATAGGTATAGATATTTATATATCTAGTAAAAATCAGGTAACAAGCAAGTGATGTTCACTCTATTTGGTGGGACACTAATGCATGTTTCTCCTGTTGAGGAGCAGTTGTTCCAAAACACAATGACAAAGTTTAATATTACTTTTACTATTATTTTACTATTTTTAAAAATTATTGTCATTTATTTTATTTTTATTTATTTTTATTTCATTATTATTTTTACTATTATTTTACTATTATTTTAAATTCCTAGTGACCTGTAATCTAAGGATTTAAGAGTAAATTTTCCTGTTTCTTTAACTTTGAGCAGACCAAAGCCCAGATTCAATACATGTCCAAGTAAAGAGGACAGTCTGTCAAACCTAGCCCTTTTGGAAGTAAAAGCTGCCTGAGACTGAGTTCAGGTCTTGTTTTGCACGGGAGGGGAGATCAGTAAAATGGCAAATATACTTGGCAATGCAGACTAACCACTAATAGAAGTTTGGGAAACATATCATATAAGAAATATTCCAGGTAAACCTATTCCATTAACTAGAATCTACCCCAACTGCCTTTTCCAGCTCAGTTTCTTTTTTATGAATGGCCAAGACTGCAGTGCTTTTGTCTTTGTGTCCATGCAGTGGAAAGAACATATTTGGTCTGAATTAAGAAGTT
Source organism: Picus viridis (assembly GCA_033816785.1). Taxonomy (NCBI): domain Eukaryota; kingdom Metazoa; phylum Chordata; class Aves; order Piciformes; family Picidae; genus Picus; species Picus viridis. Next base: position 5,131,967 of record CM066570.1, read on the forward strand.
ATTCATAGAAAGGAATGATTATTGAGTAGTGACCACTTTTTAGTTTCTCCTGAATTACTGCATCGTTAATTAATTATATCCTCAGAAGACTGTAAACAAAACCGACAGCTAGTGAGAGACTATCTGCAGAAGTCTGAGTGTTCAGGACTCAAGCAGTGGTGTGTCCAAGCAGACACAAAGTACTACACATAACATAATCACTAAAGGTAGCAGTGAAATCAGCACCAGCAGGAACTGTGAGAACAGTTTAAAATACACATTTTTATAACCTTTTGCAATCTAACTATTTTAATTTTTTAATAAGAATTCAAAGTGGGAGGTTAATAAAATGTATCAGTAGGTGTTCTTATCAATGAGCAGAGCTGTGAAGCCTGCATGATGGTCTATCAATAAACCAAGAAGGCTGAAATTTCTCATTAAATTGAAAGAACAAATGTATGTATTTCAATCCAAAATGCTTATATATAATAGGCTGATTTCAAGGGCAAACTCAGTTGGGGCTGAAAACATTACAAGTGAGAACTAATTTTCATCAGAAGCCTGTGGTGCGAAGAACCAAAAGTAGAAATCAATCAGTTTTCATAGAAGATAAAAAGGTGCCTTCCCAATACTCACTGGAGAAATGAGCTAGATGACTTGAAAAAAACTTTTTTTTTGGCCCAGCTGCAAACCTCCCACACGAAGCACCATCTTTTTGCAATGCATTTTGCTTTCACTGCATTGCAGATGCATACTAATTGGTCACTAAGTTATTACAATATGATAATGATATGCATGTACGTATCAGTTTTGTAGATGCACAAGTTTTCATTCAGTGTATTCAATGACCAAATGTATTTCAGTATAAATGCAAGGTGCTCATTAACATGCATCTATTGCTCCGTGCATTCGTATCCGTCGTCTCACTATTTTCTTATGGTAAATAATTGTATGTGCCGTTTCAGAAGTGTGATTGCTGCCTCATATAGAAAGTTGGAAATTACCTCAAAGACACAATTCAAATGTTTGAAGTCAGGGTAGGTGAATATATAGAAAAATAAAGATGCATATGCTTTTAGCTTTCAGACCTTTAATTATTCTCAGTTACTAAAACAGTAGAGATGTTAAATGCCTGTGTGAAACAAAGGCACCTTGTTCTCAGAACTGAAATACACTGCTAAGCAGTGCACTAAGAGTTGTCATCATTTATTTCTGGGGTTCAGAACCAGAGAGAAATTAACTGAAAACACCCAAGAGACAAAGCTGAAACCAGTACTATGAGAACATAAAAGTTCTTGTTCTCTTGCTCTTCTTACTGTTTGGTTGGGTGTTTAAGGGCTGCTCTTTGCTTGCGCCTGCAACTAAGAGTTAACATATGCCATGAGAGAGCTATATCAAAATATTGCATTAGGATGACATTTCAGATTGCTGTACAGCTCTTCTAAAATGATTAACACTAATTCTAAGAAATCAGAGTAATAGCTGCTATTAAAAATTGAACTCAACTCTTGAGCTTCCTGGAAGGCTTGACATGACAGATATCTGCAAGACATTAATAATACAGAATAGAAATTAAGAGATCTTGGATCTGTTCCTGGCTGTGATATAAGTTATTTGTATTCTCTTGGGAGCAGTCTAAACTTCTGTGTATTTGGGGCAAACCTACATGGAAGGATAGAGTCTTCTATGAAAGCCTGTATCAAGGGCAAGACAATAACCACCTCACCTTCTATGGTAGACATACACTAGTTCCTTCCCTGTAAAAATGAGCAAAACCACTTGCTTACATGTAATCCTTGAAAGCTTGCAAAAGCGTATATTCATGCATGCATCCAGAATCTTCAGCATATATATTCCTTTGAACACTGGTTTCCTTCAAATAACTTGTTGCACTGGTCTGGGAAGAAAGCCAGCCCTACCATAAATCTGCACAGTTCAGTGATGAAATGCAGCTTGGGAGAGAGATGGAGAAGCAGCTGCCTGCAACCATCCTTGCAAAGATCCACTTTGTCCAGGGATGACAAATCATTGATTTGTCTTCACAGATATCACCAAGAATGCAGAAAATAAGGCAAGGCAGTTTCCAAAGTGACCCATGGATGCATGCATTTCTGTCCTGCAATGATTATTGCATTCACTCCATCTTTTCTTATGTGGGAATGCTTATAGAGAATGTTAACCTCCACAGTGCGAATTTTAAGGAAGCCATTCCCTAATAAAATATAAAAAAGTTGTGACAAAATTACTTAAAAAAAAAAAAAAAGAAAGAAGAAGAAAAAAAGGAAAAAGAGAGTTCATATACCACCTGCTAAGATTGTTTTCTTTGCTTTTGCCTAAGTGTTTTCCTAAAATTAACTGTGTTTTAATATCACAGTATCACAAAGGTTGGAAGAGACCTCGAAGATCATCGAGTCCAACCTGTCACCACAGACCTCGTGACTAGACCATGGCACCAAGTGCCACGTCCAGTCCCCTCTTGAACACCTCCAGGGATGGTGACTCCACCACCTCCCTGGGCAGCACATTCCAATGACAAATGACTCTCTCGGTGAAGAACTTTCTCCTCACCTTGAGCCTAAACTTCCCCTGGCACAGCTTGAGACTGTGTCCTCTTGTTCTGGTGCTGGTTGCTAGAGGGAAGAGACCAACCCCTTCCTGGCTGCAACCACCTTTCAGGTAGTTCTACAGAGCAATGAGGTCACCCCTGAGCCTCCTCTTCTCCAGGCTAAACAGCCCTGGCTCCCTCATCCTCTCCTCATATGGGCTTGTGCTTGAGGCCTCTCCCCAGCCTCGGTGTCCTTCTCTGAACATGTTCAAGAGTCTCAATATCCTTCTTAAATTGAGGGGCCCAGAACTGGACACAGTACTCAAGGTGTGGCCTAACCAATGCAGAGTACAGGGGCACAATGACCTCCCTGCTCCTGCTGACCACACTATTCCTAATGCAGGCCAGGATGCCGTTGGCCCTCTTGGCTAACTGGGCACACTGCTGGCTCAGGTTCAGGTGGCTATCAATCATCACCCCCAGGTCCCTCTCTGTCCAGCTGCTCTCCAGCCACTCCGATCCCAGCCTGTAGCTCTGCATGGGGTTGTTGTGGCCAAAGTGCAGCACTTGGACTTGCTGCATGCCATTCCACTGGACTCCACCCATCTATCCAGTCAGTTGAGGTCCCTCTGCAGGGATAATAGATGCATTGGCATTGGATTAGCTCCTCTGTTTCCTTCCAAGCAGCATCTCCTCTCATCTTCTGATAACCTTATTACTGATTTTAAATGTGTGATTCTTGCAAACTTCTGAGCCACAACATAGTTGTAATAACAGAGAAATGACTTTACAGGTGGATGTTATTAGAATAATGGCTGCATCGTGAGATCCATATTTCATTATGAATGTGACCTAATTTGGAGAAAATACTTGGTTTACTTTCAGGTAAGATGGAAACATCAGTAATTCTTGCACCTGGTGCAAGCAATTCTTGTTCTCTGGTGGCTGGGGCATTAAGTGGTTACAGTAGAGCATCAGCCAAATTTTGTTCTAATCTTCCAGCAGGATATTTCTCCAATGCCTAGGTATTAGAAAATTATAATGAACTTTGAGTCATTAGCACACACTAATAAACCTTTCTACACCATCCACATTTGCTTTTCATAGGCTGCTGTTTACAACAAACATCCATTCAGTGAATCTTCAAATATCTTCAATAAGCAAACCAGAAAAGCAGATGTGTATCACCCATTTCCTGACAAATCATCAAATGTATGCCAAAAGCATGCAAGTTTAACAGACCACTCAGTGTTATTAAGAAGTCCTTCCTGATCTCCCATGCTGCACATGATTGGAACAGATTAAATCCCTAAATCTGGAGTCCTTCTTTCCCTGTTATCAGTGGTGCCTAGACAGAATATATCCTTTTTGATAATGCAAAAGTTTTCAACCTGTACTACAAAGTTAGCAGTGATCCAACAGCTGCAAGCTGAAAAATTAGATAAGCTCAGTTTCTAAAAGAGTTAAAATCACAGTAAACAATTTCCTAGAGGCACAACGGCAGCTGAAATCCCCAGAGTCATTATCTTCTTGTGGATGTACTTGGACTACACAGGATGTTATTGGTCTGATGAAAATATTCCTCTGTGAAATTATATAGCCTCTGCATTGCAGGAAGTTGTCAACATTATCAAATTGCTCACTCTGACATGAATAATAAATCTACAATTCCACAAGACCAGTTCAGCTAAGTCACTCACTTCTGTTTTTCTGAGTTTTATGAGGAACAGATTTTCTCCAATTCTGTGCTGGGGTGTAAAACACTCCATGTAAATTTCTGCTAGAATGAAAACAGGGGCTTTCATTGTCCTGTTGGAAGCTGTATTGTAGGCCAGGAAAACAGCAACAGACACAATCTATTTCCTCTGACTGTGGGAACGCTAGCCTTTTTATTGTCATCTTTTGGGGATAAGAAATCTACATATGCAGTGTGGCGTGTCATGGGTGGGGCCACCCACAACTCTTCCCTTATTGTGGTTTCAGACTTTCCCAGGACAATGGGAATCCATGGGACTGCAGCATCCTCCTCATTTAAAACAAAAGTCATACTGAGTCTTGGGAGCTGTACTGAACAGGACAGTTTTATTTTAGTGAAATATTCACACAAGAAGCTCTACCATAAAGTTTGTCAAGAAAGGAAAAATCACAGAATGCATCAGGTTGGAAAGGACCCTCGAAGGTCAGCTTGTCCAACACCCCTCCAGTGAGCAGGGATATCATTAACTAGATCAGGTTGCTCAGTCCCATCAAGTCTCTAGGGACAGGGCCTCAACCACATCCCTGGGCAATCTGTTCCAGTATTTCACTACTTTCATTGTAAAGAACTTTCTCCTTATGTCTAATTTAAATTTACCCTGCTCTAGTTTCAAACCATTGCCCCTCATCCTATCGCTACATGCCATCCTAAACAGTCGTTCCCCAGCCCTCCTGTAGGTCCCCTTCAGAACTCAAAATGCCATGGTAAGGTCTCCCTGGAGCCTTCTTTTCTACAGGATGAAGAACTCCAATTCTCTCAGCCCGTCCTTGTAGGAAAGGTGCTCCAGCCCACGTGCCATCTTGGTGGTCCTTCTCTGAACTTGCTCCAGCAGGTCCATGTCCTCCTTGTGTTGGGGTCCCTAGAGCTGGACAGAGTATTCCAGGGGAGGTCTCACCAGAGCAGAGCGGTGGAATCACCTCTCTTGTTCTGCTGGCCACACTTGTTCCGATGCAGCCTAGGATGCGACTGGTATACTGGGCTGCAAATGTGCATTGTCATGCCCAGCTTCTCATGCACCAGTACCCCAAGTCCCTTTCTTCAGGGTTGCTCTCAATCTCATCATCCCCCACCCTGTATTGATATTAAGCATTGCCTCAACCTAGGTGCACGACCACTTCGCCTTATTGAAGCTCCTGACATTCTCCTTAGCCCATTTCTCTAACCTGTCCAGATTCCTCTAGATGGCATCCTGTCTTTCAGTCTTATCAACTGCACCACTCAGCTTGGTATGATCTGCAAACTTCCTGAGGGTACACTCAGTCTGTCTGTATCATTGATGAAGATATTGAGCAGCACTGGTCCCAGTACAGACCCCTGAGGTGCACCATTTGTCCCTCATCTCATCGAGCCATTGACCAGGACTGGAAACATGAAAATCTTCCAAATTTCTTGAAGAGTGGAGAGAGGAAGAACCTATTCTATGGTCCTAACTACTCTGGGGTTTGAAAATGTGAAGTTAATCACATGAACAAGGAAAATACTCGTGATAAGAATTACCCTGTATTTGAAAGTTCCACAAGTTGGAACAGACAGTGAGAAGAAATTAGGCAGTGGGAATTATTTACTTTTTTTGCATCTACTTGCAATATTAAAAACAAACATGTAAACAAAACCCCACCACCTTTTCAGGGCTAGATTTGTGTACATATGTCTTCTGAAAATACAGGGTCTGTATACCATTACAACAGTAAGAAAGTTTTCCAAGACAGAAGGAAGATAAGCAGTTTTCAAGCTTTTCCTGAAAACAAAAATGAGGTCTAGAAGCCATATTGACAGCAAATCAAATACTTACCAGGAACCAAGAATATTTACTCAGAAGTACTAAAATAAATCACAGAATCACAATCAGGCTGGAAAAACTCTTCAAGATCATCAAGTCCAACCCATCATCCAACACCATCTAATCAACTAAACCATGGCACCAAATGCCCCATCCAGTCTCTTCCTAAACACTTCCAGTGATGGTGACTCCACCACTTCCCTGGGCAGCACATTCCAATGGCCAATCTCTCTTTCTGTGAAGAATTTCTTCCTAACATCCAGCAGAAACTGCAAAATTGTTTTAGAATCATGGAATTGTTGGGATTTGAGGGGACCTCAAGGATCATCCTGTTCCAACCACCCTGCCATGGGCAGGGACACCTAGATCAGGTTGCCCAGAGCCACATCCAGCCTGGCCTTAAAACTCCCAGGGATGAGGCTTCCACCACCTCCCTGCACCACCTGTTCCAGTGTCTCACCACCCTCATGGGGAAGAACTTCTTCCTAACATCAAATCTTAGTCCACCCATTTCTATTTTGTTTGTTTGATTGTGCTTTTTTTTTTTCCATTCCCCCAGTCCTACAATTTCCTGAAACCCTTAAAGTCCCTCACCCACCCCACACCCACCCCCCTTTTCTCCTCAAATCCCAGAGCACCTGGGCTCTATTGGAGTCTTCTTCCACCCCAGGTGTGGCCACCTTGCCCTCCCCACCCACTCCCCCTTTTAATTCCCCCTAGGAGAGGCAGAAGCCCCAAGCTGAGCCCATCTGGGCTGGAGGATCCTCCTCTCATCACTGGTGAGTCCCCATGGGGCGCACTGGGTGATGGTGGTGGTGACAACAAAGGCCGGGGGGCCTGGTGGCCCCCGGTTAGGTAGGGCAATGATTGATGATCTCTCCAGTATTATCCACGGGTGCTGGTTGGGTCTTCTTACTGGGGCTCAGCTCCTTTGTGTGGTATCTTGTCTGGTGAGGGTCTTGCCCCTGGCTCTGGGATGGGTGGAGGAATGGTGGTGGTGGTGTAGGAGTTGTTTAGCTAGATGATGTGATGCTGATTACACCATTTTTACCTGGAGGCCCCTTGAGTCTGCTCTCATCATTCAATAAATCTCTGATTTTGTGCCTCATTTACAGACCATTTCTTCCCCCCACTGCTTCTTTTCAGAAATAGGGAAGGAATGAAGGCAAAAAGCAATAGAATAGAATTAGAATTAACTAGGTTGGAAAATACTTTTGAGGTCATCAAGTCCAACCTATCACCCAACACCATCTAATCAACTAAACCATGGCACCAAGTGCCCTATCCAGTCTCCTCTTATACATTTCCAGGGATGGTGACTCCACCACCTCCCTGGGCAGCCCATTCCAATGGCAAATCACTCTTTCACAAGAGAATACAGTCTCAAGATGTGCTAGGGGAAGTTTAGGCTTGAGGTGAGGAGTGTGCTGCCCAGGGAGGTGGTAGAGTCACCGTCCCTGGAGGTGATCAAAAAAGGTTTGGATGTGGCACTTTAAGCCATGGTTTTGTTAGTCATGAGGTGTTAGATATTAGATAATAGGTTGGACTTGATGATCCTGGTAGGTCCTATGATTAACCAAAATGCTGTCTTAAAGGCAGGCAATAGTATACATCATGTAACAATTTAGCGCCTGCCTGCTCTCTCAGCACAAAAGTGAGGTGAATAGTAACACACAAAACTCAGGCTTGAGATAAAGAGATAAGAGTTTAATATAATATGAACTATGAGAAGCACAACATGTGACTACCTTAGCTAATAAACTAATTAATTATTTTGTAACACAATGCAGGTCCAATAGCTTAATAACAATACAATACATGATTACCTTAGCCTAGCCTATTTGCTGAAGCAGGGTGAAAAATACAGGGGAAAGCCCAGCATAAAACAGAAAGCCAAAACCAGCAGCTACCTAACTTCCACTCTTTCTGTCTCCATGCCTGCAGATAAAAGATAAAAGAAGCTGGAACCCAGAAGCAGCAACTGGAACAGGAAGCTTCCCATATTGCAGTCTGAACTTCAAGCCCAGTTAGCACTTTAATTTTTGAAGCTAGCATGACTGCTGCATGGTATGAAAAACAGCAGCAGGTTCAGCTCAATCCATGACATTCATCACTTCATCAGATTGGAACCAAATAGTAAACATTGTTTGCCTCATATCACCAGTGCTAAGCATACAAATCAGGAACATTGTAAATAACTGATTCGGTTTTTAGTAGTCACTTGAGAATCATAGATGCATAGAATCAATAAGGTTGGAAGAGCCCTCAAAGATCATAGAGTCCAACCTGTCACCCAACACCTCATGACTACTAAACCATGGCACCAAGCGCCACGTCCAATCCCCTCTTGAACACCTCCAGGGATGGTGACTCCGCCACCTCCCTGGGCAGCACATTTCAATGGCTAACAACTCTCTCTGTGAAGACCTTTCTCCTCACCTCCAGCCTAAATTTCCCCTGGTGTATTTTGAGACTGTGTCCTCTTGTCCTGGTGCTGGTTGCCTGGGAGAAGAGACCAACCCCCTCCTGGCTACTACCTCCCTTCAGGTAGTTGTAGACAGCAATAAGCTATATTCTGCTCAAAACAGTGATTTATTGTTCATTTTAATAAACAACAGTTTTGAAATGAGCTATTTTGAGGTTTACAAAACATAATGTTCATGTGAAAATACTTTAATTAGCTCTGCTTTTTTGAGTACTCATGGTGAGGAATGTAGTGTAACTAATCTTTATTCCCCAAGCAACTCCATTTAAAAGGAGGGGGAAAAAAAAAAAAAAAGGAGGCACCAAATTCTACTTTTGCCCTGTTTTTCATTACTTAAAAAAGAACAACAGCTAGTAATATCTGTGTTCATCACAGTTTCAAGTTAGATTCAGGAACTGTGAGACGGCCTCTTTGGACCCTCTGCATTAATTATTTTGAAGCCAAGAACAAATCACTCAACTAGCCAAGAGCAGATAATAGAGAGCAATAAAGTGTTACTAGATATCCATCATACTTTAGCACTGCTTTTAGTACCTTAGACACTGACACTTCTTGGCCCATCTTCAATATTTTATTCTCAACATGAGAGTACTGGAAAATGAAGGAATCTAAAATGGGCCCTTTTAGTATTATATGGTCACTGGAAATGTTTGATGAACAGCTGGCCATCTTTAGGTGAGGAGGTGCTCTGGTGCAGTCCTGTGAAGCCAGCTCTAGGTTTCTTTCAGGAGTAAAACCAGCTGGTGTTATCACATCACCTTCTACGTATTTTTTTTTTGTTCTTCTCAAGAACTAAGATAACAAAATCCCCAAATTCAACACAGAAGTCACTCAAATAACTTTTCTTTCAAGCACATCAAACAACCCCAGTTAACTCTCAAAACTTAAGGCACTTCCACATTTGTCAGTTGAGCCACTTTTCTAGCTCAACGTCTACTTCAGCCTCCAGGCTGTTCTTTAAAGGCTGAAGCAAATACAGAGAGGTCTTTTCAAAACACCTCGTCAAAAAAAACCTCATTTGCAAAAAATCAGCATCATTAGGGAAAATAAGTGTCTCTTCCCAGGACTACTTCAGAGCAGCTTCCTTGAATGGATGTTGACTACTGGGGATGCCTATTGGAATGTTATTAATGTCAAGAGAGCCAACGGTCACAGGAGTCCAACTCTGATATTTTCACAGCACCTACTCAACTGTAAGGTGTTACACACAGTACATTCCCTTACACTGAAATATATATTTGAAAGTTAGATAATAGCTTTGTTCAAGGTGTAAAAAAATATGTATATATATTGTGAATGCTCAAGTGAATTTTCAATTTTAAAATCTGAAGTATTGTTTCTGATAACTTAATCAAAAGTATTTATATGCAGACCAGCATTTTTAAACGAATCCGGCTCATACAGGGATTAATGGTTAATCACTTATCTCAAAAATCCTTCCAATAGCCCTGGTTAGCAATTATTGTACTCTGTAAGATTCCTTAAGAAGTCAGCAGTCTTTTGATAGCAGATGGTATGATGCATAATGAATCCAAAGAGTTTTCAGTTCCTGTATATAGTAACTACTATGTCCTTTATAAAGTAAGTGTTACTTCACATTCACTGGAACCAACAGCCAGCAGCTAAGCACGCATTAGAATTCCATTCACATTGCTCAGGCAATGTAGTTTTGTTATTCCTTGCTAAGATGGACACAACTTTCCATCAAAAGTCCAAATGTTACATTACAATGCATCTTTCCAGTTAAAGCAGTTCTTATAAGGGTAAAGGTGCTTAATTGCAACAGAGAAGCCGAGAGGCTGATGCATCTTGAATAAGGCCAGCAACTTTTCAAATCAGTTCTGTACACTTGAGCAGCTGATGGCTGGTTGTCAGTTGTGAACACTAGATGTCTAAACTCATTCACAGGTTTAAGAGAGGATTTTTTTTAAAGTCAGGTAAGGAGAAGAAAACTCTGTACCAGATTACAAGCCTGGCATTCTGACACTGAAATACACAATATATTTCCCCCTTCTCTTCACAGCTTGTACTTATATATGCTTAGGAGGCCCTCTTACAAGAGTTCTGATTTCAAATTTTAAAAGAAAAATTAGCACTCCTTAATGCTTACAGAAAGGAATATTTAGAACCTGTATTTGCACTGCACAGTCACTCTTCTCAAATACTTTTTAGCTTTCCTGCAGACCAACTTTAAACAAAAGCCTCAAGGTGTGCTTACTCCTTTATTTGCAGTGCATCCCAAACCTGCCGCATATGGAGCAGGAAAGCCATGCATAGTCTGAAAAGCTGGTTTAACAAATTACAGTTTAAAGTTAGAATTTCATCCTCCTAGTACATCACAAATGGCCTCTGGTGTAATAAAAATAAAAGAAATTGAAGAAATCATACTTCCCTCCTAACAAGGAATAGAATAGAACAGAATTAACCAGGTTGGAAGAGACCTTTGAGATCATTGAGTCCAACCTATCATCCAACACTATCTAATCAACTAAACCGTGGCACCAGGCATCCCATCCAGTCTCTTCCTAAGCACCTCCAGTGACAGTGACTCCACCACCTCCCTGGGCAGCACATTCCAATGGCAAATCTCTCTTTCTGTGAAGAACTTCTTCCTAACATCCAGCCTAAACCTCCTCTGGTGCAGCTTGAGACTGTGTCCTCTTTTTCTGGTGCTGGTTGCCTGGGAGAAGAGACCAACCCCCACCTGGCTACAACCTCCTTTCAGGGAGTTGTAGATGGCAATAAGGTCTCCTCTGAGCCTCCTCTTCTCCAGGCTAAGCAACCCCAGCTCCCTCAGCCTCTCCTCACAGGGCTGTGCTCCAAACTCCTCCCCAGCTTTGTTGCCCTTCTCTGCACACGTTCCAGCAAGTCTCATTTCTTTCTAAAATAAACAGTACTGGTATTGAGCAATAAGTATTGTAATATGCTGACATATGTACTTTGACTAAAGAATTATCAATAAGTGAGTTTCTGGAGAGCTGAGACCTTCAGCAAGGCTCACTGATTTTTAAATACCCCTGTTGCAAAATAGCATATGAATTCCTATATTAATATTTTTTTGCTCTACTTGCTTTGTGATAGGAATCTTCAAGCTACAAGGCTCTTGATCTGTATCTTTAAAAAAAAACCTAAAATACCCCAACCAACAAACAACAAATAAACCAACAGAAACTCCCACTGTATTCTCTTAACAGAATGCAGCTATAAATATCCTTCAGATATTTTGGCAAATTCAGAAAACACAAAGCAATTTTTCAGTGGGTGTATAGGACCCTTAAGGCATGAATAACATTTTAATTTTCTACAGCATGGATATTGCAATTTCTGTGTTAGCCACCACACAATATTATTGTATGCCTTTGGGGTGCTGTGCATTGTTGTAGACCACTAAAAATGGGATTCTACTTTGTTTTCACATAAAGTTATAACTTCAGGATATATACAAAACCCCCACATATACTTGCAAATGCAACTGTCCCAGTGCTAGCAAATGGGCAGCAAGAAGGACTTCAAGAGAACTGTTTTATCAGGTAAGAACATGAAGGACCAGTCTTCACAATCCAAAAGGCTGGAAGAAAGGTCAGCTATAGAATGTCCTTCCTCTTCTCCAGAGCTCAGGCTAGGCAGAACCAGCAAGGAAAGACACATGAAGCAGAAATATGATTCTGTTGCCTCTTTTTCCTGATACTGCAGTGGAGGACCACAGGATGTTAGGTTTTGGAAGGGACCTCTGGAGATCACCGAGTCCAACCCCTCTTCCAGAGCAGAGGAAGCTATTTTATGATAGAAAAGATAGAAAGAGAAGGGGGAGGAGACCTGTACTTCCTGTGCTGCCATTCCTAAAACCCCAAGAAGAAAGAGGGGTTTGTACAAAGTTGAAAACCTTAGCTGTCAAAATAGCTACCAATGAGGAGCACTATCTTTTTGTATCCCCTACAACACAACTGGCATGGAAACAGGTACAGCACCTGAGGAGGTAGACAGCCTGCTTACTGAAGCCCAGGGTTTCAAAAATCATTTGTAGATCTGGATTTCATTCCTCAATGTCTCAATCAAAGATATCTTGGATTTGGCGATGTTGAATCTATAGGCTATATCAAACAATTGTTCTGTGTAATGTAGGATCAAACATTTTTAAGCCTTCAGCACAACTGAGACAATGACTTCTTCAAGAAGGATCAATAAATCCCATCAGTACTATTTTTGCAAAATGTTAATGATATGAATGACATTAAGCCAAACTTAGCTGCAGAAGAAAGGCTGCAACAACATTACATTAGCTTAATCAATCTCAGGTTGACAAACACACAAACAAACAGAACAAACCAACCAACCTCCCAAAGCCCACCAACCCCAAAATTATTTTAAAAAGGAAAATGGAAGGAAATCATACCACAGGGAAAGAGTAAAAAGGAGAAGACATATTACTATGGTCTGAATAATGTCACATTCCATTATTGATTAAAATGATTTTACCATGACATTTCATTCATCAGATTCCATTCCCCATTACACACAAATTCTGAATATTTATCAAGCTTACGTGAGGCTTTTCTTCTCATCAAGCAATGCATTTCCCCTCTCTTTTAAAGCTAGGTTATATTATGTTGAAGGGTGTACACTGTCTTTGAACTATCTCCTTCTCACACTTGACCTCACAACCGTCACTTTTTATCTCATTATAATGGATACTACTAAGTATTTATATCTAACAAGGTGATTTCAATGGTTCACCCTTGTTAGACAATCCTGTGATCATTTTCAGTCAGTGGGAAATAAAGACATTATATGAAATGAAGATATATCTGCTACTATTCAGTATTAATATTCTTTCTAGTCAGGACATTTAAAACCTTCACCATATACAATTATAATACACTTTGGATGGCTAAAGAGAATGAATTGTCCGATTCCTGGACAGGTAGTATTCACATTCATTTCAAAGAGTGACTTCAGATTTTTACAGAATGTAGGCTCAACACCTTCATTAAAGAAACAGGTTAAGCCTGGAATGCACTATTATTATAGATGCTTGGAATAAGCAAAAGGAAACTGCAGGTACATAAGAAGTTTACTCTAGATTAAATGTCTTTGTAACCACCTTTGAAAGTGCATTACATTGAAATATACTGCATATTAATGCTTACTATTTCTGGGGGCAAAAGAAAAAGAGAAACTAATTAAATATCTTGGGTTTGAGCAGGCAGAAACTCTTTTACCCCTCCCCTAAGAAGTTGGGGGACAAACCTGGAATACACTATTATTATAGTTGCCTGGCATAAGCAGAAGGAAATTGCAGGTACATAAGAAGTCTACTCTAGACTAAATGCATCTTTGAACCACCTTTGAAAATGTATTACATTGAGATATAGAATAGAATTAACCAAGTTGGAAAAGACCTCTGAGATCCTCAAGTCCAACCTATCATCCAACACCATCTGATCAACTAAACCATGGCACCAAGAGCCCCATCCAGTCTCTTCCTAAACACCTCCAGTGATGGTGACTCCACCACCTCCCTGGGCAGCACATTCCAATGGCCAATCACTCTTTCTGTGAAGAACTTCTTCCTGACATCCAGCCTAAACTTTCCCTGGCACATCTTGAGACTGTGTCCTCTTGTTCTGGTTGCCTGAAAGAAGAGACTGATGCATTACTGGACTTTACCACTAGAAACCAGTTGTGACTGCAGAACTGCATCAAGAAACTTTCACATTTTCTTTTCCTAAATAAAGTGACATGTTTACAATCCTCCCAATTTTAATCCTTAATACCATTCACAGCTCAGAAATACTCCATTCAAACATAATGTGCTGACTGGAGGAAAGCCTCTTGACCAAAAGAAAAAAACCCAAACAAGGAAAAAAACAAACCCAAAGCTTGGTCTGTATTACTTTAATGATTAACTGTTTGAACTTTTTTCTTTTATAAAGATGTTCTGTTTCCAAATTTTAAAATGCCAAATAACAAAGGAATTATTTTTTTCCTAATATTTATCCAGCTTTGGTAAAAAATAAGCCCAAAACTTTATGTAAAAGCAGTGACAACAGCTGTGTGTGAACCTTTATATTTTGCTGTGTCTAAACTTGAGAAATCAATAAGCATTTGACCAACATCAGAAATCCTCATCAGAACAACTAATTATTTTAGAGGTTGCCCTCTGAAACACAATACAGTTAATATGCCTTGATCATTTCCCAGATAGGCTGAACCTTAAACTTCTGAGTTTCAGTGCAGCTGGCAAGTTTCTAAGGTTTCCCAACCAAAAAAATATCGTGGCTGGGGTATGATGAAGTACAGTACAACACACAGAAAGCACATGGCATGTAAGCACATGTAAAAGATATTGCACAAGAATTTGACACTAACAGCTACATTACTTCCACTCCCAAGAACTAAAACAATCAGTTGTAGGAAACTGGTCCCAGCAAAGCAGTGGTCGATAAAAGCAATCATGCCAGCTAAATTGTAGCTGAAGTCAGTGGCACAATTATTTTTATTTTTAAAGTAGGGACATACCAGTAACAACATTCCACTGAAGAGGGAGAGTCAGGCAAGTTTCTATAAAGCAGATCCATCTGGAAGAGCAGCTGAAATAGTGAACAGAATGAATTTCCCACTTTTAGGTGTCTTGCATAATTTCTTAACCCTTGCCCTTAGATTTCAACAGATCTCTTCAGTCTAAGGCTTTCACTATTTAACTAGCAGCCCTAGACAACTACTTTAAAAAAGAGGCTCCAGTTTTCTGAGCCCTTTCTTACATAAACAAAAATGAGCCATTTCCCCCGCATATAGTACTTCTTTTTAATCTTTACTTTTCTCTTTGTCTATCTTTTGGATTTCATCTGTTGATATTGCACTTTCTGTCTTCAAAACAGAAATTATTTGTGTGTCTGTGCATATTTATGAGAAACAGCAATGTGTAAGAACTCAAGCTGTGAGGAAGTCTTTACCCTGAGATCCCTATGGCCCCTCAAAACTCTCCTCAGCTGTTGCAAACCCACAGGAGACCTATTTGTTTATGGAAGTATGCCAGGTGTTTCTCTTTCATAAATATTTAATTAATCAATCTTGTGAGGAAAAAACAGCAGCCTGCACAACACTCACAGTAATGAATATGTGTTAGCTGTCTCAATTTTTGCCCCTCAGAATCTGATTAGTTGTGTCATTTGTAAAAGAAAGCAGATCTGTTGTATTTCTAAGAGGAGAACAGAGCGCTAGGTTTGCGGGAGAAGTTTTCTGTGTCAAACAAGACACAGAGCAAATGGACTAGCTGTTCTGTTGACAGAAAGGGAATGCCACAGGCCAGTGGATTTGAAAAATACATTTGTGGTGGGTTTTGTTTTGTTTTGTTTTTAATTTACCACAAAGAAAAGCAAGTTCAAAGGGCTGCATTTGCACAAAATCTGCTTGCCTGGGTATCAGGTCACATCGCTGCATCCCGCTATTATGGCCAGCCAGCTTCTTGTGAGATCTGACTCCCTTTTCCTTCCTTTCACCCACGAGAACCTATGGATCGTGTCTCAATAGGTGTAAGCAGCTGTAAACGTGAACTCATGTATAAAAAGTTAAAAAAAACTCAACAAACGTGTCTGAAGGAAGAGTGGACACACTGGCCTGGCAATTGAATATAAATAACTGTCAAAGATTTGAGATTGCTTTTCATTTGCTAAAAGTGCAATTCCAAGCATGTGGTTAGGAATATAATACCTTGATGTAGAGACTGGGAAGACAAAGCTACCATCAGAACATGACTCTGAGGACCTAAGCTTTATGCCTGACTCTACCAGGCAAAAATCTACGTAAATGGCAACAAAGAGCTCGCTCTGCTACAGATCTAACATGCTTAGGGTTTGCCTGGGGTTATGGAGAATTAAATTGCAAAGCTGAGTAAATGTACTCAAGCTTTAATGTACACGCAGGATTTAAAACTGTGAAAAATCAAAAGCAACTTTAATGTCCACCCAGAGTTAGAGAATACATTAAAAATAAACCAACCTAAGACCACAAGGTGACTATCGCGAAGCAACAGAAGTCTAAAATCGCCTTTGAGTTTATTTTGTACACTTTGAGCATCCTTTCCCCTTGAGCAACACAGAATGGCTTTTGTCTTCTGATATAGTTCGCATATGCCCCCTCTACCCTAAAAAAATCACACGACTTTTCAATGAGGTGTAGCAGAGCTATACCCAGATTGCAAGATTATTTCAAGACCATTCTCTTTAACATTTGTTCTTGACCCAGGCCACCTAAACAGGCAGCTAATTCCTGTGGAAAATTCAGTCATGACCTCTTAAAAAGAATGTGCAGAAATACCACTGCATTGAAAGGACCGCAAGCCTTCCAGTACGTGGTGGTACAGCAGCCACAGCACAGAGCACGGCAGGTGAAATTTTGCTTGCTGTCTATACTGCCAAAACCCAAACCAAACCAAAACCAAACAAACCCCGCCCCCAAAACCAAACAAACTAAAAACCCAAACAAACAAACAAAACCCACAAAAAAAACCCCCACCAAACAAAAACAAACAAAAGAGGGCTGGAGGTTGAGGCTGAGAATGGAGTCCCTGATTGTCAGTTTAGGAAGGATGTTGTCTTGCTGGAACGTGTCCAGAGAAGGGCAACAAAGTTGGTGAGGGGTTTGGAACACAAGCCCTATGAGGAAAGGTTGAGGGAGCTGGGGTTGCTTAGTCTGGCAAAGAGGAGGAGGTTCAGGGGTGAACTTATTGCTCTCTACAACTAACCTGAAGGGAGGTTGTAGCCAGGCAGAGGTTGGTCTCTTCTCCCAGGCAGCCAGTACCAGAACAAGAGGACACAGTCCCAGGCTGTGCCAGGGCAGGTTTAGGCTGGATGTTAGGAAGAAGTTCTATACAGAGAGAGTGATTGCCCATTGGAATGGGCTGCCCGTGGAGGTGGTGGAGTCACCTTCATTGGAGGTGTTCAGGAGGAGACTTGATGGGGTGCTTGGTGCCATGGGTTAGTTGTTTAGGTGGGTTGGATTGGTTGATGGGTTGGACGCGATGATCTTGAAGGTCTCTTTCAACCTGGTGTATTGTATTGTATTGTATTGTATTGTATTGTATTGTATTGTATTGTATTGTCTGCACTGATTAAATGACTCACTAGCTCTGTTTGGGTTGCTTAAGGCTTTTCTGTCCAAATAAAAAAAAAAATGGGGGGGGATGAAATTTTAACAGAAGCTCAGCATTTGGCAATGTCAGTACAAACCAGGCAGTATGCTCAGCAGCTGGATCATGAATTTTTTTCTTTTTCTTCTTTCTTAGTAATATACACATAACCATAGTGCCTTGAGTCAAGTTTAAAACACAAAAATGAAGCTGAAATGATAGTCCCTGTGGTGTGTGTTTGTTTTGTTTTGTTTAATCTTAACTTCAGTGTGTTTTTGCTTCTAATTCCCAAGTTCTTACTTGGGAATTAAAAACGTAAGAAACAATCAAACACCAACAAACATTATAGTTCAGATTTAGCAAAAGCCACTGTTTTAGAGAAGAGAAAGTTGAAAAATCACAGAATCACAGAATCACCAAGGCTGGAAGAGACCTCAAAGATCATCAAGTCCAACCTCTCACCACAAACCTCATGACTAAAGCATGGCACCAAGTCCCATATCCAATCCCTCTTGAATACCTCCAGGGATGGTGACTCCACCACCTCCTGGGCAGCACATTCCAATGACAAATTACTCTCTCAGTGAAGAACTTTCTCCTCACCTCGAGCCTAAACTTCCCCTGATGCAGCTTGAGACTGTGTCCTTTCAGACTAAGATTTCTCCTCACAACATTTCAGCAACATGAGAAAACTAGAGTAAAAATGTCTATTTTAAATTAAACACAGGAAGTAACTTTATGTCATTTAAGAGTTCAACATTCCACCTAAAAATAGCAGATGTTTCAAAAATCAAGATCTGCCTATCTGTAATAATTTGAGATGAATGAATTCACTTATCTTTCAAATTTTCATCAAGTGTAATTGCTGCTTTTCTGGATTCTTTGGTTTCATATACATCACTCTTTCCCCTTTCTTTGTGTTCTTGGCACATATCTCTTTATAAATTGTAAATGAAATAATATATATCTATTTAATCCCATTTTCTCTCTATTCAGAACACATAAAAAGGAAACACACAGAACCAAAGTTTCAAACTTGAAGAAACTCTATCTGTCATCTAAAATATGCCTACTTTTAAGCATTGGAGTATGGCAATAAATCCACTCTTCACAATTCCTTTCTTTCTAAATAAAAAGTCACATTCAGTACCGAGTACAAACCCCCAAATTATATAAAACAAATACCCATTAAAAAGACACCCCTACCATTTTTAAGCACATTGTTTATTAGCTGATTTCAGTGTTTACCCAAATAACATTTTAAAGGAGCATCAAAACCAAAATGATGCTGGCACAATAATATGAGGCAGAATGAAATGCTTAACATTAACATTCTTAGCCTGGAGAAAAGGCGGCTCAGAGGAGACCTTATTGCTCTCTACAACTACCTGAAGGGAGGTTGTAGGCAGGTGGGGGCTGGTCTCTTCTACCAGGTAATCACCAGCAGAACAAGAGGACACAGTCTCAATCTGTGCCAGGGGAGGTTTAGGCTGGATGTTAGGAAGAAGTTCTTCATAGAAAGAGAGATTTGCCATTCGAATGGGCCGCCCAGGGAGGTGGTGGAGTCACCATCACTGGAGGTGTTTAAGAAGAGACTAGGTGAGGCACTTGGTGCCATGGTTTAGTTGATTAGATGGTGTTGGCTGATAGGTTGGACTCGATAATCTCAAAGGTCTTTTCCAACCTGCTCTATTCTATTCTATTCTATTCTATTCTATTCTATTCTATTCTATTCTATTCTATTCTATTCTATTCTATTCTATTCTATTCTATTCTATTCTATTCTATTCTATTCCATTCCATTCCATTCCATTCCATTCCATTCTTTCAGCTGCCAACATCTTCAACCTGAAGCATCTGACTGCACAAAATATTTTGCTTTTCAAATAAATGTTCCTTTCATTTATAAATGTAAATGTCAGTGTGAATGTCAATGCAAATATAAATGCAAAATTAGAAACATAAAAGCCACTTAGGAATTACTTTTACTAGCCCTTTGTCATTTAAGAGCCTATGCTTCACATTTCCAGCCACATGCAAAATCATGCAAAATATAAACACATTAAATTCTGGGGACAAACTCTATTTCACAAATTATGAAAAAAAAAGAAAAAAAAGGAAATCATAACTGAGACAACATCTTCAAAAAATCCAGCCCCACAAAGCACACTATGTAGAGCTGTATGGCACTGGTATTGCCTCAGCTAAAGGGCTCTCTTTAGGTTATTGCGTTTCTAAGTTTTTGTGAGGGGTATTGCTTAAGATATTTGTCACAAACGTCCTCAGAAACCTGAAACTTCCTCACGGTGTATGTATCCGTGTGGCAAACCATCATCCTTCACTCCATTCTTCACCCCTTCATCTCATATAGAATATATTTCGAGTAGAGTTTAGGCAGACAAAGCAGTATTTAGTACTGACTGAGTTCACAGACAAAAAGGGTACCTGTAGCATTACAAACCTTAATATAAATTGCCAGTCTTACTAGAAAAGCATGGGCATGTTTCTGTTCACATCTGACCATGTTAATTTAAAGGAGTCACATATGAATAGGAAAGGTTATTTGGTAACATACGGGATCAGTTTCCTTAATTGCTACTCCCTCTTTGACTTTATGCTTCTTGACTGTTTTCAGCTATCCCAAGAGGAAACCAACGTGATCTTAAAGAAATATGCAGGCATTGGTATATTGTTGCTCTGTAGCTCAAGGACAAGGATTCAGTTACCATATTTACATGGTTGGGCTTCTTAAGGGAACTTCTGTTGCTGTATATAACCTCTGCAGAAATCTGTGTAAAGTTTGTTTTGTTACCTGAAGTATAGCAGGGGAATACTATATTAAAAGATCATTTTCTTCTGGGGAAGGCAAATAACATCAAGTTACTTAGCATAAATGTTCATGGATAAATATCTTTCCAATATTACTTCAGAAATAATTATCATCTCAAAGAGTGCAGCTGTATTTTGTAGTTCCCCAGTGGATGAATTACAAGGTCAGTCTTAGTGACAAAATGTATTTGGTGTGGAAAAATAACAAAGGACTAGTTTTGATGCAGTGTAACCTACCATTCTTATGCAGTTGATGTTTTCTTTCCCTTTTTATCCCTGTAGATCAAATGAAGACTTGACATAGAAAACCATGATCAGTGCTAGTGATGACATGCAAGAAACAAATACAACAGGACAATTTGGGAGGGAGGAAGATTATGAATAATAATGATTACAGAATCAGAATCACAGAAACATTCAGGTTGAAAAAGACCCTCAGGATCACCACATCCAACCAATAACTCTACTCTACAAGGTTCACCCCTAAACCATATACCCAAGCACCACATCTAAATGTCCTTGAAAGACATTCAGGGTTGGTGACTCAATCACCTCCCTGGGCAGCACATTCCAAAGCCTGACCACTCTTTCCATGATTTTTGTTCTCCTAATGTCCAGCCTAAACCTACCCAGTTGCAGCTTGAGGCCATTCCCTCTTGTTCTATCACCAATTACCTGTGAGAAGGGACCAGAACCAGCCTCTCCACAATGTCCTTAGACAGTTGTAGACAGCAATGAGGTCTCCCCTCACCCTCCTCTTTTTCAAGCTAAACAGCCCCAGCTCCTTCAGTTGCTCTTGATAAGACTTATTCTCCAGACCCTTCACCAGCTTTGTTGCCCTCCTCTGCACTTGCTCCATCTCTCTTGCATTGAGGTGCCCGAAACTGAACACATTCCTTGAGGTTTGGACTCACCAGAGCTGAGTACAATCAGCTCCCTACTCCTGCTGGACACAGCATTTCTAATACAAGCCAGGAGAGACTGAATTCTGACAGACAGGTAGAATAAGAATCTTTCCTTGGGAAACAGGCTTAGCAGTAACAAGAGAAAGGATGAGGAAGATGATATATGGCATTTGGAACAGGTGAGCATTCAGAAAGGGCAATGGTTTCTTGGTGGAAAGCTAATGCTAGCCATAACTGAGTGGAGGAAACAGACAAGGTTTTGCCTTTGCAGAAATCACAACAGAAACTGTCCCACTGATTCATATATATTTATATATATATATTTATCTAATTTGAAAACTCTGGCACCTGTAAGCAGACTAATGTTAGTAATGTGTCACTAAGGCAGGCTACTTCTTAGGGCAAATTTTTCAGCCAATTCTGTGCATAATGCTGCCATACAGGAGAACTCACTGTAGAACTGTTTCCATGAGCTTCAACACTGCAATGCAGTCTAAGAGCAACCCAGAACAGAAAGCAAGACCTTCACAGATTGGAAGGAAAGACAAAACTTTGGTGATCAGGATATCTACACTAATGGACCTTACTTGTATGGTTCTGATTCATGTCAACCCTTTGATTTATAGTCACAAGTTAAGGCTGGGCTGGGCACCAAATGAATGACAGATGTTCTTTATTAACCCTTCTCCTTTCCCAGAACAGGAAAGGAAATGGAATAAAGAAGAAAGAATTATAAGGAAGAAAGAATTATAGCTTGGAAAATCAAACCAAACCAAAAAACCTAAAGCTGCTTTAATGTAGCAGTAACAATAAAAAGAAAATGCAATTTAACCAATAAGAAAATAATTAAATATATACAAATATATACAAAACCAATATCAAATTACCCCAGATTCCAGGCTGGACTCAGTGGCAGACAGGAACTGGATTCAGGAACTGGATTCAGAAACTCATGTATTGGGATCAAGGGCATAAAGTCAGAGTCCTTTTTGAATGCTGGCCAGAGAAGAGAGCTTCACCCTTGTGATGCCTCAGCTTTATAGTGAGTATGACATAAACAGAATGGAACACCTAGTTGGTCAATTTAGGATTACCTGTCCTGTCTGCTTCTCCCAAGTGCAAGCTTTTTACTCAGTTAGCACTCTTTCACTTACAGCACTCCAACATGGTACACAAGATTTAGCAGTGACGTTGGTTTCCGAAGGAGCAAATAAAAGCAAGAACCTCTCGGCAGTAACTATAAAAATCAAGTGTTATCACTTCTAAAATCAGACACTGAAAAATGATGCCATTAACTTCAGAAAGTGCAACCACTTAGACTCATCTGAAAAGCAAAATCATGGAATGAAGAACTGGTTCTGGTCTAGCTCAAACCAGTACATTACCCTAGGCTCAGTCTGACAAAGAAAATTTCTCCCGTGTGGGAGTACAGAAAGAAGTACAAATGCACAAAAACAAAGATAAGAACTTGCTTGTCATCTCTGGGGGACCTACACAACTCCTCTGTATACCACACATTCTCTTGCTTCTCAAGGTAAGGGTTTACTCCTAAATAAAGTTTTCATTCACAGAAGACTAGCTCCACAAAGACAGAGAAAGATGATTTGAAGATCTGAGAATCTTATTGAAACTGTTACCTACATTCTGTATCAGCTATGGTAAGCATTAAAGAAAAGGACAGTTCATATTTTGCTTCTAGTCTTAGATATGGCGCATTATTCAGTGGACAAAGAATGCAAACCTGATCAGTTGTGCTTATGAGCTTCTTTATGGATGTAAGCAGCAAAATTGCAAAGAGAATATAATTTTTACAAAGAAAATATAACCATGCTACTGTATTTCATTATAAGCATAGAAGTTATTGGAGGTGTTTAGGAGGAGACTTGGTAGGGTGCTTGGTTGCATGGTTTAGTTGATTGGGTGGGTTGGATAACAGGTTGGATGCGATGATCTCAAAGGTCTCTTCCAACCTGGTCTGGTCTGGTCTGGTCTGGTCTGGTCTGGTCTGGTCTATTCTATTCTATTCTATTCTATTCTATTCTATTCTATTCTATTCTATTCTATTCTATTCTATTCTTTCTATCCTATCCTATCCTATCCTATCCTATCCTATCCTATCCTATCCTATCCTATCCTATCCTATCCTATCCTATCCTATCCTATCCTATCCTATCCTATCCTATCCTATCCTATCCTATCCAAGTTCAGGAGTATACAAGAGGAGAAGTGTTTAGAGGTCAGGTGTGTCCTGCAACCAAACATTTGATATCTTTAATTCAAGGTCATCAGTCTTTCTTATCTGGCCATCCCTGTTTCAGCATTTGTCCAGCACCAAACACATCTCATCCCAATTCTTGACTGGCCTTTTGGCCATTTCAATACAGCCAGTATACTAATTATGAAACTTTGCCATATAAGTAGCATTTTGAAAATAGTTCATTCTGACCATTTTGAAAAACTTATCTAAATCCCTGATGTTGCAGGCAGCACCAACAAAATTGCCATATATAGCTCTAAAGGCATGCATTTTAACATCAGTACATCTTAAGACCGTTTCAAACGAGTGTGCAAGCAGGTATTTCTTCCTTTACTGCAAAAAAGCCAAGAGCAACTCCTCTGTGTTTTGAGTCAAGCCCCATTCCATTCCATTCCATTCCATTCCATTCCATTCCATTCTATGGAACCTCTATATTTGTACAACATTAAAGAAGTACTCAAGAAGTATTCTTCTGCTATGCAATTCTTAAGAAGCATTAACTACACCAGTTACCACAGTTCTTATTTAGCATTAGTGGTTCACTTTCCTGTCACAGTAAGAACACTAAAACAAGGCTAGAGCAAGTCAACTAAAATAAAGTATGGATAATTTTTTGAATCGTTGTGAAAGATTAATGATAGTTATAAAAAGCAAAGCTTACTGATCTGCTATATGACAGGCATCAGCAAATAAAAAAAGCAGATTCAGGACTATTAACATTTATAATTATATTCATTCATTCCTTTTAAAATTGCTTAAAGCTCAGCTGGGTTTAATATTTCCTTCAATCAACAACATTCAGGATGTGCTGGAGAATAAATTCTGATTAAAATACAGACAATATGAAGCAAAGAGGTATAGACCATTAATTTAATTCATGACATTTTCAACACCACTTTTATGAAAGTTGTGGATTTTATTCAAATGGACTTTATGGAGCTTTTGAAGTATGCAGTCTTTGAAGTTCCTTCGTTATTTGTTGTTACATTTATCATGAAATGTCAAAGAATAATGGTTTGCTACTATCAGAGGTGCTTTATTACTCATTTTAGGGGGATTATCAAAATGAGAATCTCCATCCAAAGACAGATTTATCAGGCCATAAATTTTGCACATTATTTTGATAATAAAAATTGGCATTGCAATTATCCCTTTCCCCAGATGCTTCCCTTGGAGGAATAAAAGCTGACAAAAACTACACCTTAGGAAAGTTTGACTCAGCCTACACTCATTTTTTCCTGCATGATGAGGCACATAAATTGTTTTAAAAATAAATGAAGAAGTAGAAGGCTTGAGATTCAAATATTCATTACTTATGACATAGTTTCTGTTATTACAGAAGCTTGAAAAAACTTAGAGAATTAAAAAGACTTTGGGATTTTCCTGCTTACAATCACTATTCAGAGGGTTTGGAATCGTTCTAATAGTATGATGGCTAAAAAGTCAATGGGGGTTGATCATGAAAAATAAACCCACAAGTCCAGGTAATTTCCTGTTGATACAACAATGGTCAATTTCTACAACTGTTTAGCAGAGGAAATATGGGAAGGATATGGCCACTACTCTTGAAAGGGCATTTTTCATTTCCCTTATGCTTCACTGCCGAATAACAAAGACATAAAATTCTCTAGTTTTCTCTCCAAGGTCGGTACACCGTTATTAGGACAGAAAAAAAAAGGAAGACGCGAATTTGCACGGTACTGTCATTTGGAATTAAAAACGGAATGTTGAATCAAATTTTACCAGCTTCCTTGTAGAAAAGATATAGTAATGATGCAAACCTCAACAGATTCAAGGTTTGGCTTTCAACCTGGATGTATGGTTTATATCTATGCCTAAGCATAGAAGGCAGTACATGTGTACTCTACATGCATTCATATAAAATAGACAGCTAATACCATCAGTGCAATACAGTGTAGGCTTTCACAACACCAAAAAGTGGCAAGAGTGGAAGAGGAAGCAAGCCCTTAATAAGCTAAAAATATATACCTTTAGGTGGAAAACTGTGTCCAGTTCTGAGCCCCTCAGTTTAAGAAGGACATTGAGACTCTTGGATGTGTCCAGAGAAGGGCAACGAGGCTGGTGAGAAGTCTCGAGGACAAGCCCTACGAGGAGAGGCTGAGGGAGCTGGGGTTGTTTAGCCTGGAGAAGAGGAGGCTCAGGGGAGACCTTATTGCTGTCTACAACTACCTGAAGAGAAGTTCTAGCCAGGAGGGGTTGGTCTCTTCTCCCAGGCAATCAGCACAAGAACTAGAGGGCACAGTCTCAAACTGTGCCAGGGGAAGTTTAGGCTCGAGGTGAGGAGAAAGCTCTTCACAGAGAGAGTTGTTAGCTGTTAGAATGTGTTGCCCAGGGAGGTGGTGGAGTGACCATCCCTGGAAGTGTTCAAGAGGGGACTGGACGTGGCACTTGGTGCCATAGTTTAGTCGTGAGGTGTTGGGTGACAGGATAGACTTGATGATCTTTGAGGTGTCTTGCAACCTTATTGATTCTATGATTCTGCAAAAATACAGTAATTAATTAAGACTTCTGAACTTTCTTCAACCTATGCACAGCTATATATATTCAGGTGAAAAGCCATTTAATTAAATTAATTTTATAATGTTGAATGTATCAGTGTGATAGCCACATTATTGTTTGCTGGTTAGTAGAATATTTTCCTCTCTCTTCCAAAATGAATATTTTTGTTTCTGTTTTGTTTAGGAAAAGAACTGCATGGCTATGGAGTGTGCACTTCACACATGTGTTTTTATGCTCTCTATTTATTGAAACTTCTTACATCTGAGATTAAAAAGGAGATTAAATTCTTGTTCCTTTTTTTGTTTGTTTGTTTTTCTCCAAGAACTGATGAACAACAAAATCAGAAGACAAGATCAAGCACATGCTGAAAAGGATATGATACATTTAAATGTTTAAGAATAGTAAGAGGATTGGGTGTTTCCATTAAATGGAAGCAGTATTATGTGTAGGAGTACCTTTTATCTCTTGCATCCTCAGACTCGTAAGTGATCACCAATTACATCGCAACAGAAAATGCTGATACAAGATGTTGTGCAAAATCTGTCAAGGAATCCATACACACATAAAAAACAGCCAAACCAAGCAAAGAAAAAAAACCCCAACCCCCAAAAACCCTAACCCAACAACAACAAAAGCAGTTGCTAAGCTGCTTTCAAGGTGCTTTAGGCTCAAGGTGAGGAGAAAGTTCTTCACAGAGAGAGTTGTCAGCCATTGGAATGGGCTGCCCAGGGAGCTGGTGGAGTCACTGTCCCTGGAGGTGTTCAAGAGGGGATTGCATGTGGCATTTGGTGCCATGGTTTAGTAGTCATGAGAGAGCTTTGCAGTCTTTTGCCACTCTCAGGTAGGATGTAGTCAAAAAGTTTCAGAAGTGAGAAGTGAGTTCAGAGCTTAAACTTTCCTGAAGAAGTAAAGCTTTTGGCTGTAGAAACATAAAACATTCAGAAAGCCAGGCCTCTTAAAGCCTGGCAAACTTTGAATCTCAATCCCTAGAAAAATTCATGGGCAACAAGAATCATCACTGATTCTTCGCAGTTTTTGGCAATTCAGGTTTTTGACTAAAGAATGTAAAGGTAGGTTCCAAATTTCCACATGAAAGATGTACAGCTGTTACAGAGCACATTTCAAAAGGATTATTTGGTGCCTCACTCTGAGATTGGAATGAGAATGTGATCACAAAGAGAAGAGGCATGCTTAACTTCGGAGTACCTCTCTGGGACACTGGCTGCATAACACCAAGGTTGGGTCGCCTGACCTGCTGCTTGCCAGCTACAGCTGCCATCTGAGGACAGAGCCTATCCAATATGTCCTTTCCAAAAGTTTAGTAAAAGTCAGTATGTTCTTAAAAACTAGTGGCTGATGTGTTTCTTCTTCTTTTCTTCTCTTTTCTTTTTTCCTCTTTTCTTTTCTTTTCTTTTCTTTTCTTTTCTTTTCTTTTCTTTTCTTTTCTTTTCTTTTCTTTTCTTTTCTTTTCTTTTCTTTTCTTTTCTTTTCTTTTCTTTTCTTTTCTTTTCTTTTCTTTTCTTTTCTTTTCTTTTCTTTTCTTTTCTTTTCTTTTCTTTTCTTTTCTTTTCTTTTCTTTTCTTTTCTCTTCTCTTCTCTTCTCTTCTCTTCTCTTCTCTTCTCTTTTCTTTTTCTTTTCTTTTCTTTTCTTTTCTTTTCTTTTCTTTTTCTTTTCTTTTCTTTTCTTTTCTTTTTTTCTTTTCTTTTCTTTTCTTTTCTTTTCTTTTCTTTTCTTTTTCTTTTCTTTTCTTTTCTTTTCTTTTCTTTTCTTTTCTTTTCTTTTCTTTTCTTTTCTTTTCTTTTCTTTTCTTTTCTTTTCTTTTCTTTTCTTTTCTTCTCTTTTCTTTTCTTTTCTTTTCTTTTCTTCTCTTTTCTTTTCTTTTCTTCTCTTTTCTTTTCTTTTCTTCTCTTTTCTTTTTCTTTTCTTTTCTCTTTTCTTTTCTCTTTTCTTTTCTTTTCTTTCTTTTCTTTTTCTTTTCTTTTCTTTTCTTTTCTTTTTCTTTTCTTTTCTTTTCTTTTCTTTTCTTTTCTTTTCTTTTTCTTTCTTTTCTTTTCTTTTCTTTTCTTTTCTTTTCTTTTCTTTTCTTTTCTTTTCTTTTCTTTTCTTTTCTTTTCTTTTCTTTTCTTTTCTTTTCTTTTCTTTTCTTTTCTTTTCTTTTCTTTTCTCTTCTCTTTTCCTTTCCTTTTTTTTTTTTTTTCTTTCTTTTTCTTTTTTTTTTTAATTATAATAAAACCCAGCCTGCATCTGGTCAATCTTGATTCTCCTGAGAAGACTATACAAGATTGAAGTCTTTGATTTGGAACCTATTTGCACAGGGGGTGAATGACAGCATCTGTGGTGCAGCAGGAATACATGGCCCCCTTTTCACTGCAAGGGGGCTCAGTCCCAGATCTCACTGCAAATCTGCAGAAGTTTAGTGCTTACATCAGCCAGATACTTTATAAATATTTACCATTGATTTCAGTTATTAAAATAAATACTACATAGCATAAACCATATTCAGAAAGTAGATATTTCATTCTTCTATGCCAAATTGCTGTCAGTCATTACAAACAATAAATCAATGGCCTGTTTTGGCTCTAAATAAAAGAAACGTTCTGGAGTTGTTTCCAATTAGGACACCATAAGTCAAACGCACTGCTGACAATGGGTCTTGCAGATTTACAAGGCCTTCCATACTGAAATGATGGTGGAGGTGCAGAAAAGTATCTGTTACAGTAAAGGCAGTCAATAGGGCTTTTTAAATGGCAAGAAATACAATCTATTTGAATGGAAATATTCTGTCTAGCCTTACCAAGGGATTGAAATATTCCCAGTGAAATTAGCAGAGATATTTCTTTGACAGTGTTCTTCAAACACACATAAAAAACACAGTGCCTTAATTAGATATATGAAAATCAAGCACATTGGTATGGTGAGTGAGTGTACATGTATTTCATGTTGGTAAACTCAGATCTTGATTTGGATAGTTTTAACCTCTGAAGTTTCAGATGGCTCTTAATAGAGTGGTAGCAAAATCCGAACAGAAATTCTCCAAACGAGACAAGATGTGCAGTTTGGGCCTAAATCTGTACCTCCCATTATATTTGGTGCTAATTTCAGACAAATTGTTTTCCCACTACTGCCTGAAATTTCACTGGGAATAGGAAGGAAAAGAAACATCTCAAATATAGAGTCACAAAGTGCTCAAGAGACTTGCAGTTGACACTTTAGCAGACATGTTGTTTGTAAACATTTACTTTCAGCAGTATGCAAAAATAGTAGGTTTTGAATATGAATTCTGAAACTAAAAATGGACTCAAAATGTGAGTAAATGGAATTTTAGATCATGTTTGTTATCCACTAAATAATTCATTGTTCTGTTTTATACATGCAGCCTTTAATTAACTTACTGACTCAGAGGCATGATACTACTAATCCATTCATTTCCCCAAACCCACAGAAAAGTACAAAACATGTGTGGACACAAGGAAAAGACTGGGAGATGATTAAGAAGGAATTTTTAATCAGAAAACCTCAGACAGCTGGATCCTCTTCTCCAAGCTATGAAGACCAGATTGAGGAGTGATTGATAACACCTGTTAACTACTGGCTCTTTCCTGAAGCTCTTCAGTCATAAGCCTCTATAACTTCTTCCCCCCACCCCTCCTCCCCCAAATACTAATCACAACTGTACAAACCAGATAATAATAATTCTGAGCAACCAGTTTCTTTTTAATTGACTGTATTTATCAACCACCCAACTTTTGCCTGACTGAAAAATTTATTTACTAAAATAACCTTTATTATAAGAATAGAATTTTGATGATTTGTGCTAAAATGCACATATATTTGTGCATATGTACACATGCATAGCTGAGAAGGACGTGTGCCTGTTGCAAACCAGTTCTATCTTCCTTATCTGCCAAAATATCTAACCTCTTTTCTCAGACCGACCTCCTCTACTTACGCCCTGTTTTGCCTTATAGATGTGGTTGTGACTCATTTCAGGGAAAGGCAGCTTTTTTTTCAGGAATGAAATACATGTCATAGGGAACATTAGCCATTTGAAGCCTGATTAGCTTCCAATAACAGCACATAAAAATGTTACAGCAAGTATTTGGAATACAAAAAGAAACTATTTTAACACCAGTTTTGTAACTAATAATTTTTCTCTGCTTCAGGTTGGGTAGTTAATTTTTCTTGAAGATCTGTTTTTACCATTTTATTTAGACCTAAATTTCATTCATGCCTATGACACCTTATTTCATCAAATTAAGGGTTTTGATGAAAATATATCAATAACTATTTTCTGTGGATATGCACTATAGGAGTTAGAGACAGATGTAATTCCTCCATTTTCTCCCTTGATCCTAGTCTACATAATTAAGTATCAGCCTAGACAATCCCTTAGGTCTACTCATTATTCCAGTCTATTTAATACCAGCCTATCACTCTGGGATAGGTTACTGTGCTCTTACAGGCCTTAATATGTATAGGTTAAAAGATTTACAAGGTAACTGAAGCTGTGACCTCCTTCTTGGGGAAAGGGAAGGAGCATGAAAGAAAGGATAATTCAGAGAAAGGTAGCTTAAGTGCAGCACTAGGGCTATAAACCCTGAAGTTATTTAAGCCTCTGTCTTATACCAGCTTCCACTTAGTCCCTGCTGGCTGAAGTCTCCAGTTGGCCTAAAAGGCTTAATCACCTCTGGCTGGATGAGTATTAGCAGTTAATTTGCATAAGTACTTGTCATTATCATTAAGTGTGTTTGCTTTCAGATATATTTAAGTCCACATTAACTCCTTCTTGCCTGATATTAGGATCTCTCAAATTGGCAGTGCCTGCATAGCATTTCCTCTGAACCAGCCTCCTACTTCAGACATATCTAGGACAGCTATATTCTTTACACACTCATCAAAGGGAAACAATTCCATGAAAAATTTAAGACAGCTTTTGTACAAAATCAAGATGTGTTCACACAGAAACTAAAATACAGACTTTAAAACATAATACAGCTGTAATACAGCTGTAATCATAACTCTACATAGTCTTGCTAGCTGCTCTTCAATTAATCAAGATTTAGATACCTCCAAGAAACAAAATTTTAAGTGCCTGCAACTCAGTGGAGAGCCAGATCTTAGGGCTAGGCATCCAGAGAGTGTGTAGGGTGCACAGATTTACCAGGAAAACTCCAGAGGCTGTGATATCCCTGTAAATTTGATTTCATCATTGGGTTTACACTCCTCTGTTACACAGTGTGGCTGAGCTAATGAGCACATTTGCTTTTCTCCTTCACTGTAGTTGGCTTCATGCACACTGTCATGAACACAGTGGGAAGATAACAACTCAGGAAGAAGAATCAAATTGCTACCAGAACTGTAGTACTGCTATCTAGGAAAATCCTACCCTTCCCCAAAGTTTGATCAGCTTTCTTAATCCTGGGCATGGACCTTATCAAGCATCCTCCTCCTTTTGCCCCAAAACATGATTCTTTTGGATTTTCTGGAAAAACAAAAGCATGCAAGTGCCCTTGTGAGGCTAGGACACTGAAGTATAAGGAATGGAAGATGCTCCATACTACAGGGAGAGACATTTATTTAGCAAACAGCCTGCTATGACTGCTAATTCAGGAGGTTTTTCTTTCAGTTGCAGTGACAAATGATGTGGTAATGACAGCCTCAGGCTTTGCTTCTTAAAAGTTAGGAAACCAAGATGTTGAAAACATTTCTTGCAT
This sequence comes from Picus viridis, assembly GCA_033816785.1. Lineage (NCBI taxonomy): Eukaryota > Metazoa > Chordata > Aves > Piciformes > Picidae > Picus > Picus viridis. The sequence continues at coordinate 5,163,865 of CM066570.1, forward strand.
TTTCATGGCATGAGACTTTAGGCAAAAAGACTAACATCATCTGTCGTTATAACACACTAACACATTATATATTCAGGTCACATTAATAATTAATGTCCTACATATGCTATAAAATATACATTTTTTTCATCTATTCTTTTCTTAATAATAAGATATGTGAACTGCATTTTGCATGCAGCTTTATTTATAGTTTTGGTAAACTACATACCAACACACATTTTTGCACTGGGAAAGTATATTTTTAACAAAAATAAGTAACATTTAGCATTCATTTTCTACAGTCTCACTGTTGGTATTAGAATAGAATACAATAGAATGGAATTACCCAGGTTGGAAAAGACCTTTGAGATCATTGAGTCCAACCTATCACCCAACGCTATCTAATCAACTAAAACATGGTTCCTCAGTTTAGGAAAGATGCTGACATGCTGGAACGTGTCCAGAGAAGGGCAACAAAGCTGGGGAGGGGTTTGGAGCACAGCCCTATGAGGAGAGGCTGAGGGAGCTGGGGGTGCTTAGCCTGGAGAAGAGGAGGCTCAGAGGAGACCTTATTGCTCTCTACAACTACCTGAAGGGAGGTTGTAGCCAGGTGGGGGTTGGTCTCTTCTCCCAGGCAACCAGCACCAGAACAAGAGGACACAGTCTCAAGCTGCACCAGGGGAGGTTTAGGCTGGATGTTAGGAAGAAGTTCTTCGCAGAAAGAGAGATTGGCCATTGGAATGTTCTGCCCAGGGAGGTGGTGGAGTCACCATCACTGGAGGTGTTTAAGAAGAGACTGGATGGGGTGCTTGATGCCATGGTGTAGTTGATTAGCAAATTTTAATTACTGGATGGAGAACTTGAGGTTACCAAGACCTCTAGAACAAGAGGAATCATTGCATTTAGTAATGTATCTTTGTGTTTTCTTTGTTTTGTTTTGTTTTGTTTTTCAATATCCCTTCCACCCTGTTGCAGTGTTCAGCATAGAAACTAAAATTGAAGGGCAAAGAGAAACAAACTTGTTTAGAAACCTTAAATGGGTGAAGTAAACAAAGTATCATTTGGTAGGAAGCGATGAAGCAGAACTATAATCTTTGGAGAAGTTTTATCAGTGCCTGAGTTGGATGTAATATTGATTGGCAAGATTACACATAGTTACTTCCAAAATGGAGGAGTAAAGTTCTCACCTTTTGCAATATTTTCCTGGAAGAAATAAGTTTGACTGCTTCGTCCTGCTTACATTAATGTGCACTGGGTCACATATATTTTCAACAATTCATATTAAATCCAAGTTATCTCTCCATGTATGTGTGATAAGCTTGTCAACCTGTAAACAACATTCATCAGCATATTCATAGTTGAAATTCATTTTGCACTTTTTTCCACTAGCCCTCTGCTTCAAGGGTCTTGTAAAAATAATTTCCTGATAGCACAGAAATGTCAGTCATATTGCCCAAATTTTAATGTCAGGCATAGTCACATTGCTTCCTGAAAATACCACAAAACACATTTTGAAAGAAATCAGGATTTAATGTTTATAAACCTGAAATTAATGTAGTGAAAAATAGCATTGGTCCAGAGAAACTGTCAAGGTTAACCACCTTTGGTAACTGAGGTAGCATGACTATTTCTGCCTCCATCATTGTTCACAATGCAGACAGGAAGAGACTGGATGGGATGCATGGTGCCATGGTTTAGCTGACTAGATAGTGTTGGATGATAGGTTGGACTCGATGATCTCAAAGCTCTCTTCCAACCTGGTCTGGTCTATTCTATTCTATTCTATTCTATTCTATTCTATTCTATTCTATTCTATTCTATTCTATTCTATTCTAATTTCCTGCAGATGAGACTGATAAAATTCAGTGCTAAGATTAAAAAAATATATGTTACCACAATATATGCCTTGAACACAATGTCACCTCAGCCTGCAGCCCACTATACAGAGGTAAAGCAGCATTGTGCCCAGGTGGCCAAGAAGGACAATGGCATCCTGACCTGTATCAGAAATAGTGTGGCCAGCAGGATCAGAGAAGTCATTCTGCCCCTGTACTCAGCACTGGTTTGGCCACACCTTGAGTCCTGTGTCCAATTCTGGGCTCCTCAGTTTAGGAAAGATGTTGAGTTGCTGGAACGTGTGCAGAGAAGGGCAACAAAGCTGGGGAGGAGTTTGGAGCACAGCCCTGTGAGGAGAGGCTGAGGGAGCTGGGGTTGCTTAGCCTGGAGAAGAGGAGGCTCAGGGCAGACCTTATTGCTCTCTACAACTATCTGAAGGGAGGTTGTAGCCAGGAGGGGGTTGGTCTCTTCTCCCAGGCAATCAGCACAAGAACTAGAGGGCACAGTCTCAAGCTGTGCCAGGGGAGGTTTAGGCTGGATGTTAGGAAGAAGTTCTTCACAGAAAGAGTGATTGGCCATTGGAATGGACTGCTCAGGGTGGAGTCACCATCCCTGGAGGTGTTCAGGAAGAGACTGGATGGGGTGCTTGATGCCATGGTTTAGTTGATTAGATAGTGTTGGATGATAGGTTGGACTCGAAGGTCTTTTCCAACCTGGTTAATTCTATTCTGTTCTATTGTAAAGAGTCTAAAACACAAGAGAGGAGACAGTGGAAAATTGCAGTATGTTTTTTGAAAGCTCCTCATAGTCATTAGGCTAAGTGTCTTCGCAAGGAAAATTCTAAACTATGAAGCGTATTAATTACCAATAGATTTCTCCCCAGAATGCTTATTCACTTCAGTCTCTCTGCATGTTAAGCACTTTAGGAGAATGATTTAAAAAAAGCTATTTTCTAGACAACAATATAGAATAAAAATAAAAACAAAGCGCCATTAAGGAAATGGGTTTTTACCTAATGGCTCTTATCTTCAGTCATTAGGTAAACTATAGTAATGCACATTACTCCTTATGTCAATAATTTAATATTCCCAAAAATAATTTATACAAACACAGATAAGGATTTAAGAAAATAGAAAAAGGAATTAATCTAATGTACCCTAAGTCAATAAAGGAGTCTTGTGAAGGCAGTTCCAGTTGTTACTTACAAACACAAGAGGGATGGGCTGGATTAGTCATGCATGGATTTCAAAAGGGAGAAGGTTTAGGTCTTCAGAATTGGCATCATGAGGTGCCACAAATCATAGTGACAACTGACAAGTTTATGAATTAGGAGCTGGATTTAAGTTCCCAAATCTGGACATTGCTGCCATTAAATATCAAATTTAGACTTCTAAGTACTGATGATATGTGCCATTAGATATCAAGTTTAGATTCATAAATGATAATGACATACATGGAATAATTAATCCCAGTGACAGACTAAGTCTGTAGACCTTTATGTGCTGTCTACATAAATTCTCAGAATAAATGAAAATTAATACTGTGATGTCCATTTTCCAATGGAAAATGTCTTTAAAAGTCTGCATGGCCACTGAGGAAGGAGTTATTCTGCATCTGTAAATTACCATACTTACCATCCTTCTAAATTAAAGTAATAGCTGTATTGTATTGCATTGTAATTTTCAAAAATGTATTTATCAAAAATAATTAAGAGAGATGCCACAAGTGCAGCTAGCTCAGAACTGGAGAATCTCTATGAGAAGAGATAAATCATACTGCCTGCAAATACCTCTTTAATATCATTGGGGTTTCCGCAGCTTAAACTGAAACTTGATGAGTTGTTATAAGGGGCCCTATGAGAAAAAGACATGTGGTGATCAGTAATCTCAGCTTGCAAATGCTGACCCTCTCATTCTGACTCATGCCAAGATGCTGCAATAATCTCAGCTTGCAAATGCTGACCCTCTCATTCTGACTCATGCCAAGATGCTGCAATAATCTCAGCTTGCAAATGCTGACCCTCTCATTCTGACTCATGCCAAGATGCTGCAATAATCTCAGCTTGCAAATGCTGACCCTCTCATTCTGACTCATGCCAAGATGCTGCAATAATCTCAGCTTGCAAGTTCTGACCCTCTCATTCTGATTCATGCCAAGATGCTGCAAATGACCACAACAGGCAAACACTACTGCACACATGTGCTGTTTCTCTTCACTTGGAAACTTTTGCAAAGGTGTGCAATTCCTTCAGTTACTTTAACTAAAAGGCTCTATAAATCATACTAACACTATAATCCTCACTTTGCCAGACTCCCAAGGTTTAACAATTAGTATCAATTGGGTGTTCGGCAATTAGTTTCAATTGTTTTTCAGCAACGTCCCTTTTAGTATATATTAGGTACAGACAAATTTTCTTCTGCAGCAGGAACTTGCCCAGTGCAATGGCATTGGTTAGTTTTTCAAATGATTCTGTAAAGATCCTTTAATAGCCAGTGCAAATAGCCACTGTTCCCCCATTTATTTGCTGTCTCTGCAACCAGCAACAGAACAAGAGGACACAGTCTCAAGCTGCGCCAGGGGAAGTTTAGGCTCAAGGTGAGGAGAAAGTTCTTCACTGAGAGAGTCATTCACCATTGGAATGTGCTGCCCAGGGAGGTGGTGGAGTCGCTATCCCTGGAGGTGTTCAAGAGGGGATTGGACGTGGCACTTGCTGTCATGGTTTAGTAATGAAGTCTGTGGTGACAGGTTGGACTTGATGATCTTTGAGGTCTCTTCCAACCTTGGTGATTCTGTGATTGATTAGTATACAATAGCTAATTTGGTGTATCATGGCCCAAGCATGATCTAAATGTCTGTTTATTCTTTCTTTAAAATGCCAACTTTTATTTTTAAAATAACAACTTGCTCCCCCCCCTTTTTTCTCTTTTGGTCTTCCATGTTTGAAGAAATTCCAAACAATGCATGTTTTCGTAACCTCAAGTTCTCCATCCAGTAACTAAAATTTGCTTTTTTTGTTGTCTTTTTCTTTGGTTTTTTTTTTTTTTTTTTTTTTTTTTTTTTGGTAGCTTTTTTTGAGCTGAACATGCTGTGCAGATTCCATACACAGTGCTTTTCCAGACAGCTTTTAGCACAAAAGGGAACAGTACCATATTGATCATGAAAGATGGTTCTCTTACTCCTTTTTGATGGAGGAAACACACCCAACAAAACATTATGTTCTCTTCTAACCTACATTTGACTCTTCCTGTGGAACCTGTACATGAAAGAAAACTTTAATTTCTCTGATACAGAATAGATACTGTGAGGTTTGAATCAGAGGGACTGGAAGAATAAATACAGGTGTGTATTAAAATTCAGAGAAACGTCCTTGTCTGTGAGTCTACATCTTCCACTTTCTTAGTGCTACATCTTGCATTCAGATATGAATGTCAGATTTTCCACAGCACAATGACACTTCAAAGCAGCACTTGTCTCTGCTCAAGTGATGTGATGGCAGAACTAAAGGGATGATCCACAATCTGGTGTAAACTAGAGCTCATTAAAAATAAGAACATTCTTCATAAATTTAAGGTGAAAAGATACATTTTATCTGGCTTTAAAATTTGCATTGCTATTACATGAAGGCAGCATCTGAGCTGTTAAATAAGATGGCAGCTGTTTGGACATGCATGATAACGTTCTCTGACCCTGCTTCTACTAACACATGTGGGACCATGTGTATGATCGTGCCTCAGTCTCATAGCAATTGACAATTGTCACGAGAGGTGATGATGTAGAACCTAAAATTTTCTCTAAGCTGATTGTCTGTAAGAGGTCAAAGAAGCCACACAGGAAAAGCATATCTTTGTGCAGTTCTGAGCAAAGAATGGTGCCTCTGCTTCAAGATGATATTATTGAAGAAATACTCTGAAATACTCCAGCTACTGTTATCTTCAAAAAAGCAAGCAAGCAAAACATTCACAATAATATATTAAAATTCATAGAAGGGAAGAACATAAGAATAAGGAATCTTATTAAAAGCAAATTGAAAATGGTCAATTAGATGAGAACCTTGTAAAGGGCATGGACTCTATCTCTAAAAATTGTATTATAGGTTCAGGGTGTACCATGAATTAACCACAGCAATCGGTCTTCTAAAGACCATCACAAGAAAAACAAACTCCAAAAGTCAACCGAAGGAAACCCTAGAAAAACGAAACACAGTGCTTAGTAAAAGTATGGAGTCATCCTTCTGAATTCAAAGTATGGAAATCAAAAGCCAGGGAAACAGAGAATATGTAATATGTGGCAAGTCTGAAATCATGGGCAGACCCAAAAGATCTTGAGAAATAATTTGCTAAGTTCATAAGAAATGCTCACAAAAGCCTGCTGAACACACGAGAAGTGGGAGCTAGGCAGGGGGTGCAAAGTTAAGAGACAACAGAAAAAAAGGTTAAATAATCTCTTTGTGCTCATCACTATGGAAAAAGAAGATAAGTTTTCCCAAATGCAACTTTCTTTAGATAGGAATATTTGAAGAAATGATCTCAAATAGAAGTGTCAATAGAAGTGGTTTAGATTAAATGAAAAAAAGCTTGTACCTAGCTGTAGGGATTCAGTGGGACTCATCAACCAGTTTGCAGGAAGTTTAAAATATTATTTTAAAATGACTGTGTGCTGTATTTCATTTATCTTTAAATCACAAATTCACCCAGAATAGTTGAGGCAGGAAGGCACCCCTGGAGATCATCTAGTCCAGCTCATTGCTCAGTGGAGGGTCAAGGCCAGGTCCAGCTGGGTTTTGAACATCTCCAGGATAGAGACTAGATAACCAGTTCCAGTGTTCAACCACTCTTATAGTAAAAAAAGAGGTTTATCTTTAAATGGAATGTCCTGTATTTCAGCTTGTGGCTGCTCCCTTCTGTCCTGTCAAGCAAAGTCTAGTTACATCTTTACTCCCACCATCAGGTATTTATACACATGAACTAGTTGTCTCTCAGCCTTTTCATGCTCCAGGCTGAATGGTCCCAAGCCCCTTAACCTCTCTTCATATGTTAAGTGCTGAGGTCAGTCCCTTAATCATCTTTGTGGGCCTTCCCTGTGCTCACTCCAGTATGTATCATCACTCTTACTCTGGTTAGTTCAGCACTGGTCCTAGCACACCAGTGCTGAGGAAAGGGTCGCCTCCAACTTTCTGTCAACATTCTACCTAGTGCAATCCAAGAAGCTGTTGGCTGTCTTTGCTACCAAGGAGTATTGCTGGCTCATGTTCAACTTGATGTGCATGAGGACATCTCCCCTCCTTCCAAAGTTTTCTCTGCAAAGTTAATTTTCAGCTGGTAGGACTCCAGCTGGTGTGGGACTCTGGGGTTATTTTTCCCCAGGTGCAGGACTTTACAGTTCCTCATGTTGAATGACATGAAACCCCTGTTAGCCCATTTCTCCAGCATGTTGATGTTCCTCTAAAGTACAGCAAAATCCTCTAGCCTATCAACATCTCCTCCTAGTTGTAGCAATTATGCACTTGCTGAGGGTGCACTCTGTCCTGGGGAGGTGGTGGAGTCACCGTCATTGGAGGTGTTCAGGAGGAGACTTGATGGGGTGCTTGGTGACATGATCTAGTTGTTTGATGGGTTGGACGCGATGATCTTGAAGGTCTCTTCCAACCTGGTTTATTGTATTGTATCTACGTCAGTAACAAAGACATTGAAGTTTAAAAAGGCCATAGATAACTCCCTTGTGTGCACCACTAGGCACCAGTGTCCACAAGGACTTTGTGTTGCTGATCACAATCTTTTGAACGTGACAGTTCCACCAGTTTTGAATCCACCTCACTGACCACTTATGTAGTCCATATTTCATCAGTTTGTGTATGAGGGTGTCAAAAGCCATTGTAAAGCCAAGATTAACAACATCTACTTCTCTGTGCTTATCCATCAACCCATTTACTTCACTATAGGAAGCTATTGGATTAGAGAGGCACGATTTCCGCTTCACAAATTCACATCAGTTGTTGCCAGCCCTTGAGCCTTAAAGAATAACCTATGGTTGTTGAAGACAAATCTCTCAGGTATGGATCAGCTGGCCATTACATGTTGACCTGCAGGGTCCATCCACTCCTCCTCCAGCCTTATCCTTCACTGGCAGTATTAAGAAACCAACACTTGGCTGCCCTGCCCTAGATCCTCTCCCACAAAGCCACATAGTCACCCACAGTCTTGGGTCTTCCCTGACCATATTTCTGGTGCCCACATGGAAGAGCAGCAGTGAAACCATCCAAAGCCTCAGACTTCTCTTCATGATGTCCATGTAAGTAGCAAGCCTCCCCTGGCAACAGGTGAAGTTGGCAGGCCAAGGCCTCTGACTTTTGCCTTCCATCACCTCTTCCAGTGCTGCTGTGTGGCTCAGGTCCTTGGCTGAACATAGATCCTGGCATCTCCTCTGCAACTCAAGTGCTGACCAGAGCCATCCTTCTGGGGCCCCAAGCTCCCCAGACTTTACTCTCAGGAGATCCCGACTTTAGAACTCTTTATCCTCAAATTCTTCCTGCTCCACCTTGGGTACAGCTGTGAACTAAGGCTACCCTTATATATGGGTCTCATAGAAGACCCAGTCTATCTCCTTCATGTTAGCTGTGGTGTTGGGATGTGCTTCCACATCCCCTCTGCTTAGCTTCTGTACCAGATTCAAGAGGTGACAGCAGATCATACAACCAGAATCTTGAGGAGGGCTTTAGCAATGCTTGTGGAAGTACATGTCCTACTTCCAGACCAGAAAAATCAATAAAAAGCATTATAAAAGATTAGACTTACTGGATGAAAAGATAAATTTAATATATTAGGGAAGCAATAACCAGCAGCTTTTATGGAAGGAAATAAATCTTTTAAAATCTACTGGAATTCTTTGGGGAAAGTAACTGCGGATAGACAAGTGTGATGAGGGCAATATAGAGCACATAGACTTCTGTGTCACTTTTGACAAAGTCAAAATTCCTGTAGAAAAAAAGCTACAAAAGAGACTAGAAGAATGGCCAGGGCATGAATTAATAGGGGCTGAAACACAAGCAGTAAAACACAAGTATTTGTGTGAGGAGTGTTTACTACTGGAAGAGCCACGCAGAGCTCTTATATCGACGCATCTTAATGTTCAGCATGTCATTAAACAATGTGGAAAAGAGAAAGGAGAGGGCCATGAACACACTGGTACTTATTATTGGTGATTCAAAACTAAAATGGACCATGAAAAGTCACAAAATGTTCTCATGGTACTGGATGCCTAGAAAAGCAATAAAAATGTGCAGAAAACCCACTTCAGTTTTTACCTGACAGAAAAGACATTTTAGAGATCTTGTGGATATTTGTCCATATTTATCAGTTTAAGATTCAGATGCAGTGTGAAAGCAAATACAATATAAGGAAAGGAATAGCAAACAAATAGGGAACAAACAAAGAGTTCTTACCAATGGGTAAATCTCTTTACTGTATGAATTTTGAATGCTGCATATTGCTTTGGGAGCTTCTTTATTTATTTTATTTTATTTTTAAGGACATAGAAGTCACACAGGAAATAGAAAGAAGGGCTAAATAAAAGGATAAAGAAGCTGCATAGTTTAAATCTTTCTAACTCTTTGGGAAAGATAACTTTTGGGAAAGGAGCAAGGGGTGTCTGGCTATACTGGCATAAGTTCAAGGAAATAGGTAAAATTTAAATGGTGAGGGAACATGAAAGATTTTCTCTTCCCCAGAATACAACAACTAGGGGCACCAAATTAAGGTATCACAGAGCTGGTTGAAAAAAAAAAAGAAAGGGCAGTACTTTTTCCACAGGACAGATAATTAAGCTGTGGAACCTTTTAGCACAGGATGTACATGGTGCCAGAAACTTAATGTGTTCAATAGCAGTTAAAGGAATCCACAGAGACGTCTCTGAATAGTATAAAACACAAATGTGGGTCTCTCCACTTCAAATATGAACCTCTGCTTCAGGAAAGACTGTAGCAATCAAAGTCAGAAGGTCAGAAGAAGCACAGGAAATATCAGTCTGGGTTTGCACTCTTCCTGACCGTTTCCTAATGGCCACATGCAAAAAGGAAGGCCAGTCTAACCGGACCTCCAGTTGGAACCATGCAGCTGTTCTTATATTCTTTAAAATCAGAAATTTACCACTCCCTTAGCAGTTCAAAAGCCTGTAACATCCCAAAGCTCTCATTAAGACAGTTCATTATGAATTAGCTTGAAGACTGCAGAGAATAAAGCACGACAACAATTTTGCAGTAACAAACATGCTTTCTGTATTTCTAAAGAAAGCAAAACCTTCAATTAGCAGCAGGGGATGTCAGATGTAAAATGCAGTTGGTAATTTTTCCTTCTTTTTTTTTTTTTTTTTTTTTTTTTTCCCTGAAAAGCAAGGGGGAATTTAAAAAGACAAACAATTGATTAATTCTGATCTACACTTCTACTTGAAAACTATGAAACTCCTCTGGCAGCTTTCCATCCATCATTGCATTCTTAATTATCAAGGTGAATATGTTGAATTTTCTTTATCTACTCTTTAAAACAACATTTTCTCACTGGATTTCAGCTAAACACAGCTGGAAACTCTAGATAAACACAGACATTTCTGATGGAGAGCAAAGTGTCTTTCAGATGTTCCCTCCAATGTGCTAAAAAAGCTACAAACTGAGTCACTTCCACAGTAATGGGATTAGAAATAGCCTGCAGGGAAGCATGTGCCGAACGGTGCCAACTAGCAAGGATTATAACAAAAAACTGTGACATTATAAAAATACCTCAGAGTGAGGCTCTGGGTGTGGAATTGCAACTTGCCAGCTCAAAAGAATGTGCCACATTAGAGTGACGGGAGCATGCCGAAGCAGTGATTTGTGCAGAAACATTAGCCCCTTGATAGCTGAGTAGCTCATCTTTTTCATAAACCTTGTCAGTTGACCATCACATTCAGAAATGTCAATTAGGGCTGAAAGGAACAACAACGTGTTGGGGAAGAGAAGGATGGGAGGGGGAGACGAATCGAGTTTAAAAGTCTGAAGTCTAAAACTTCAGACTGGGGTGGGGGTGGAAACCATTGCAATATATGGAAAACATTAAGAACAATCAAGCTTTTGAACCCTGCAGTCTATTATGGAAAATATTTGGAGAAAATGCATTCAAATTAGCTTTTTAATTTTCCAGGGAATTTCAAAGGGGCTGAAAGTCCATAATGGACACTGTAATAAGTGTTACGAGTGCTCAGCATTTCTCAATGACTTGTTTTGCACATAAAGCCAGAGAACATTGCTAAGGGCACTGTTGCCCTAAATCACTATCCCTGTAAATTAAAGCTATGTATGAGTTTGACTCCCTCCCTACCTGCTTGTATCTGGTAAAATGCCATTATTCCTAAAACTCAAATTCATTACTGAGAATTTGAAATATGAAAAGACAGACACCAAATACTATCTGGAAAAGTAATCAACAGAATCCCTGCCTGTACAAAGGGAAAACTAATGAGCAGTTACAGTAGCACAGACTTTAGATGAGCAGCTACTCCCTTTCTACAAGGAAGAAGGCAGATTGAGTACTAATAGTAAGAGGCAGATTGAGTACTAATAGTAAGAGGCTGACCCTCACCAAATATTTATATGTAGGCACTCAGATCTGAAATGTCTTCTCCCCATCTTCAAATAGGAGAAAGACTAAAGGAGAGGAATGTTTTGGTTTCAGCAAATTCTTTCCCCGCCTAGAAAGACGGGGGCTGGATCCTGTTTCCATTACAATCATCAAGTAAGATGATGAGGAGGAAAGTGAGGTAAATTGAAGGAAACCAAGAAAGAATACTAGCTCATGCCAATATGTTTTATGATATTCCTGTTACTTAAGCAAGTAACCTTCTGATTTAGGTCGACCAGTGTGCTTTTCACGGTGTCTTGGTTTCAGCTAGGAGTTAATTTTCTTTCTAGTAGCTCTTAGAGTGCTGTGATGATGATTAGTGTGAGAATAACGTTGATAGCACACCAGTTTAGTTGTTCCACCACCCTCATAGTAAAGAACCTGTTCCTAACATCCAATCTAAATCTGCTCTTTTCTAGTTTGAAGCCACTGCCCCTTGTCCTACCATAGTACCACATGCTGATGTCATCTGGCAGCTAACTATAAATACACATAATTAATCTATCACTCCTAGGATACACCCAGGATATGACAATGCCATGTGGTTTTAACAATTAAATTTCTGGCTTTGGCTCTAAATGTTTAAATTCTGCTTAATGTCTGTTGCAGTTTCCTCTTAGAATATTCTCAGTGAACATACTGTGTTAAAGGCACTGCACTGCATTAGTACACTAGTCCCTTTCATTTCAGAGTTGTTTCTTAATGTAATTTGTCTAAATATTTCATGAAATAGATGTTGGGCATCTTAATTGGCTTTTGTTCTATGACTAAATATTTCTTCAGTAAACTTTGAGAGGAAATAATCCTTTAAATTTATATTTGAGATAAAGAAATTTACTTTTAGTGTGAGTCACTTGCCACTCTTCCACTCAGGTCCTTCAAGGCATAGCCTGTGCATTATTACCCAGAAAATTCAGGGCACTGACTGACTTCAGAAGAGCTTTTAGCTTATACCAACTTTCCAGGAAGGATGGCAACCAGCTATTTTACAACCATCTTTACTTTGAAATATCTGTGTTCTTCAGAGAAGGCTATTCAGACTTCTTCATTCTCAAGTTGTAAAGTATCTAAAATAGAGTGAGAAATTCTGTAGCTTATTTTTACATACACAATATATAGAAGTGGCTTTATACTTAAAGTGGAACGTGTTTTAACGTTACCAGTGTAAAAGAGGTGAGAGCTGCAGATTCAGCATGCACAGGCTAGGGAATGGATGATGGGAAGCACCCTGCACTAATGCTCCATTATTTGCTGATTTAATTGGGTTGGATATTTTTGTACATCAGAATGTTAATTCCCTGAAATTATCCCTTAGTTAAACCTAACCCCTAATGTTCCTGACTTGTGAGTCACCAAATCAGTTACTCTATGGAGGAGGCAGGTGGTGGAGTCACCATCACTGGAGGTGTTTAGGAAGAGACTGGATGGAGTGCTTGTTGCCATGGTTTAGTTGATTAGATGGTGTTGGGTGATAGGTTGGACTTGATGATCACAAAGGTCATTTCCAACCTGGTCTGGTCTGGTCTATTCTATTCTATTCTATTCTATTCTATTCTATTCTATTCTATTCTTTATTCTATCCTATCCTATCCTATCCTATCCTATCCTATCCTATCCTATCCTATCCTATCCCTATCCTATCCTATCCTATCCTTTCCAAGTTCAGGAGTATACAAGAGGAGAAGTGTTTAGAGGTCAGGTGTGTCCTGCAACCAAACATTTGATATCTTTAATTCAAGGTCATCAGTCTTTCTTATCTGGCCATCCCTGTTTCAGCATTTGTCCAGCACCAAACACATCTCATCCCAATTCTTGACTGGCCTTTTGGCCATTTCAATACAGCCAGTATACTAATTATGAAACTTTGCCATATAAGTAGCATTTTGAAAATAGTTCATTCTGACCATTTTGAAAAACTTATCTAAATCCCTGATGTTGCAGGCAGCACCAACAAAATTGCCATATATAGCTCTAAAGGCATGCATTTTAACATCAGTACATCTTAAGACCGTTTCAAACGAGTGTGCAAGCAGGTATTTCTTCCTTTACTGCAAAAAAGCCAAGAGCAACTCCTCTGTGTTTTGAGTCAAGCCCAAGTGAGGATAAATAACAGGGTTTAAGTTTTACCATTTCCAATTCTTGTTAGGTCCATGGGGATGGATTAATGCTGTGCCATACCCTTTACTTGTTATAGTTATGAAGGCAATGAAAACTCATAACTATTAATTCCAGAAGTGCCAGTGGGTACACTAGACAACGCTATGTATGCTGCAGCCTTTGAAAGCACTGTGGTTTGAAGGTCTGGCCCCATTCTCTGCTATTAAGCAGGTTGCTGAACTCCTGAAAGAAGACGAGTGCTCAGGAAATTATATTACTAGAGTGCTATAAAGGTCAAGGTAATACTATATTCTGTTTGTCTCTTCTCCATGCTGAATGATGGATTAAGAACTTTATTCCCTTTATAAGTTACAGGAAAAGAAAGAATGTACACTGGGCCAGACACTCCTTGATTTAAAAATGGCACTGGTTCAGCTGCCTGCCATGAAGCTTAAGCATTACATTTCAGTTCATAAGCCCATCCTACATATCTGCTATTATGAAATAAGAACATAATTGTTCAACAACTCAAATGCTGCTCCTTGGACATGGAAAAGTCTTTTCTTTGATACATAGCCCCGATTCAGTTTATGAAATGTGGTGGCACATACTCCATGTACAAAATGTGAATAGTAGTTTTAATTAGGACTGTAGGAAATCTTGACATGTGGCTATTTATCGGATAAATTGTTGAACTTTTATGCCTCAGCAACATTCAGAATGATATATTCAGTAAGTTGGTATACACAGGTTTAGAAAGGCACATAAAGCAAGGATGTAGTGGGCTGTAACTGTGAAATATTACTGCTTGCTACTGCTTCACAGATTTTAGATTAGCCTTTACTGTCTACAAGCACTGTTGAATAATATGCCACTATGAAGTACTAAGGATTGAATTCTTATTCTACAAATTTGTCCTATATGTTAAATAATAGATATCTCATCTCTCTACTCTCTCTTTAATCTTTCAGGTATTATTTTATCTCTGCTTGCATATTTATATAAAAATAGATCCAGCTTCATAAATTAATTGAAGATGCAATCTCTATAACCTGGAATGAATAAAAATTGTGCTATGGCTTTCAGGATCTATGAGCACAATTGTTCCTCTGGCAAAGCTGATTTTATGTATGTATGTATGTATTTATTTATTATGACTGAAATCTCTGGTGCTACAATTGAGTGTCTAGACCTATTCTTAGATGCAACTCAAGCCCTGCAGTTTGGTGTAGCCCAAACTTTTGCAAACTAATTTCACAAACTAAAAAGCTGGGTTCTACAAATGAACCTGTTACAAATATAAGACACACATCTGGTTCCTGCAAAACAACACTGGCTTCTTATACATCCTTTTTGCCCTACTTCTTGACTCCAATTTGAAGAAGAGCCCCTTCTGCACTTCCTAGATGATCCTATAATGGTAACAATACAATCAGAGTTAGGCATTAGTGTAATGTCTGGTAAATCTCTGCCCAAAGCCTCAGTGCCCTCTCTCTGCTGTAAACACCTTTTAGATAGGGAGTCAAGCCAGAGATCAGAGAATATCCTTGAGGAAAACAAGCATGTATCTTCTTGTCTCCAGCAAAGTGAGAAGGTTATCCAACTGTTATTGTAGTAGTGAATCTGCTAAACAGCTCTTGGCATATTAAGTTCATTCAGTCTGAAAGATTCCACAGATAATGGAGAGATCAACTCAAATTTTAAAAGGGGATACCAAGCCATCTTTGAAAATGAGAAATGAACATACCTAAACAGCAGGCACTGGATACAAACACACGATTTTTTTTCTCCCTTGCAGATAAGAGACTTTGTACTTAAATGTATCCATTTAAAACAACCCTGGTGTAGAAATATTTTCATGTCTAACTTAAACTGTTTATCAGAACCGTCGAGAGCTCCTGTCATGAGCAGCCAGCCCAAATACAAAGCTGGTGAATCCTGCACTCTGATTTTTCTTGTGTATTGAGCACAAATTGGAAAACATAGGAGAAATTAATCTAGATTTCAGGGTTTCAGATTTAATTCACTGTAGCCTATAAGCAAGCAGACTGCCCGCACCATGAAAGAATAACTGTAAATCAATGTAATCATAAACGTTTGTATATATATATATATATATACAAGGGATATAAAAAGGGATGGTGCTCATGCCTCTTTAGTATTGTCTGTATTTCATAATCTATTGTATTTCTTGGCAGAGCCCCTTCATGTCACTCCACCCTAATTCCTCGACTACTGTCCAAATAACAGTAGTCTGAGCAATGGGAGCAGAAGGAGAATTCAAAAGTAGATCTGTATTCTGCCATTCCTCCCTGTTCACATACGTGTGTCTCAAAAAGCAGAGCTCTTCTCTGTGCCTCTGTAAGCATGGCTACAAGGGCTTAGGTGTCCTAAGGGGGCTGTGGAGGCAGAAGTGGGTACTCCAACTATCATCTGCTTTGCACAGCAGCTCCTGTTCTGAGGGCGAAGTTTCACACCTTGAATAAGCAGAGCATGGCAAAGATGCGAGGGCTTGGAAGTGTTGTCACTCACAGCCTCTCCACTGACCCCTGACAAACTCGTCCACAACATTTAGAATTAAAAGAGGGTTTTTTATATTCTGTTAGGAAGGCTTGAAGTGTTTTTGCCTATTGCCTTCATAGTCCTGACCGTGCAAATAAGCATTGTATGAGAATCCCTGTATATTTGCACATAAAATGGTCCTGATGGAGCACTGTGCTCATATGAATTGAAGATTTACCTGGTAGTCATTGTAATCTATAAACTGGAACAGATTCAATTTCAACTTCAGACTGACACTTTTTTACTTTCAGGAGGAAGCTACACAAAAGTTTCTCAAATGTCAAGGGTTGGGGTTTATTGTATGTTTGATTGTTTGGTTTGGTTTTTCCCAATAATTGAAAAACCTCTTAGGATTTAAAAAATCTGTGGGATGGGATTTTAAAAATGATGCATGGGCAGTCTCTCATGTTGTACAGAAAACAAACAACTAAAGCATGCATTCTTACAAGTCAGAGGAAAACATATTCTTTATCTAGTCATTGATATTGATTAACTTTGTAATAGTCATAAAGCATCTCAGCAAACCTTTGGAAAAGAAATATCACTCACACATCTTATGAGGTATTTCTATTCATTCCATCAGTAAAAATGTTATGGGGAGAGGCTGTGGGAGGGTTGTTTAACCTGGAGAAGAGGGGGCTCACGGGAGACCTTATTGCTGTCCACCTGAAGGGTGGTTGTAGCCAGGAGGGGGTTGGTCTCTTCTCCCAGGCAGCCAGCACCAGAACAAAAGGACACAGTCTCAAGCTGCACCAGGGGAAGCTTAGACTTGAGGTGAGGAGAAAGTTCTTCCCAGAGAGAGTTGTTAGGCTTTGGAATGTGCTGCCCAGGGAGGTGGTGGAGTCACTGCCCCTGGAGGTGTTCAAGAGGGGATTGGACGTGGCACTTGGTGCCATAGTCTAGTAGTCATGAGGTCTTGGGTGACAGGTTGGACTTGATGATCTTTGAGGTCTTTTTCAGCCTTATTGATTCTATGACATGCTCAATGTTAAGCAATTATTACCAAGACTAAAAATAATAATAATAATAATAATAATAAAAAAAAAAATCCATCAACAAATTTGTCTGTGTGAAACTATGTGAAGCCCTTTCAATGTCTGGATATCACACAAGCAACAGAAATCTGTGCTGAGAGACTGGCATTTGTCCTTTTCTGTCATACACTTACAGCATATAAAATGGTTTAACATTACACTCTGAATTTCAGCCCGGTTAAAGATGGATTTTGCAATGGATTCTTTGAAGCGAAAAGACCATTGGACAACGTAGGTGTCTTTGTTTTGCTTAAAATTAGTGTCTTAGTCAAATTCCTACTGAAAGAACTTTTAAAAGGATGTATGACTTTAAAAGCAGGATGTATGACTTTTCAGAGGAGACACAACTCTGTCATGTTAAACACAAAAAACCCAACCAACCAACCAAAAAACCCCCCAAAAAACAGACATAGCAGCACAGATTATTTTCTTCCCTCCTGCTTTCATCAAGCCCTGTGTTACATATGCAAGGGAAAACTACATAGCTCCAGTGGCTTCTGGTAAGTCATGAAAAGCGCTGCTCACAAACTACTAACAACATTAAAGAACTCCTGGTCTAGTTTCACACAAGCATGTACTTCTAGAGTCTTAAATTGTCACTTGACAACTAATCATACTCTGACCCGAGGACTGTATTTAATTAGAGGACAGTGACACAAGCATTTGTGATATATGCATCTAGACACTGTGTCAGTAGCCATTTCTCCCATGTTACAATGTTCACGACCCTGACAACATCACTTCCTAATGTGCTAATTAGGGCAGGGTGAGTAGGAAAAACTATTTGTCTAGTCTTGTGTAGAAAATAATATATGAAACTCATCAAATAGTCAATAAATTTTTTGGAAAATATATTGTTGCTGTGTGCGTGGCAGAAAACAATGGAAAAGACATCAAACAATTTATCTGAAAATGCAAATTTGTGTAGAAACAACCATAAGTATGGAGTATTCCAGAGAGCTGGAAAACTGGATGCTCCTACTCTTTTTGGATTTCACATTATTTGGGTCAATACTCTGTGGAACCAAAAGATTGGAATGTGCTGCCCAGGGAGGTGGTGGAGTCACCATCACTGGGGGTGTTTAGGAAGAGACTGGATGGGGTGCTTGGTGCTATGGTTTAGTTGATTAAATAGTGTTGGATGATGGGTTGGACTTGATGATCTCAAAGGTCTTTTCCAACCTGGTTAATTCTATTCTATTCTATTCTATTCTATTCTATTCTATTCTATTCTATTCTATTCTATTCTATTCTATTCTATTCCATTCCATTCCATTCCATTCCATTCCATTCACATCAGCTAAGTATATGTTCCATAAGATAAAAATTTACATCTAGGAGTTTGTTTGGAGTGATGAATTATTTGACAGCATCCATTCAGCATTCATACCTTTCTAAACTGAACTGTATACATATATGTATATGAATATATATGCAATGTAGTGTCAGCAAAGCAGCTCAGAGTTCTTGAAATGATATGGAATTACAGATTTTACTTCGGATCTATCATCTTGATTCAATGAATATTTAATTCTAATACAATTCAATGTATCTTCATATTAAGTGCCAACCCTGCTAGAGATACTCAGATTAATTGGGAATCTGCACTAATGAATAGCCATCTTTGGGGATCCTTCTCTAAAGAGTCTCAGTGCTTTGTAATTTAAATTCTGCTGTGATAAGCAGCAATGGATAGCGTGCTCAGCTAAATGGTTTGACTGAAATGCTTTTCCATTTGAAATACTGTAGCAAATGTATGATAGCCCACTCATTCAAACTGAAGTTAAAGCTTAACTTGGCAATATGACATAGAAACCTAATAATAGATTGTATTTATTTATCTATTTATTTTTAATATATAATACAAATATGAGTGAGGGAAGGAGAAAATGATTTCTAGCAAGAAAAGGGCAGCGTGATCGCTGCTCTGGCTAAAAAGCAAGGTATTCCCAGGACAGTCACTGAAGTTATGAGATCATTACCCTGGCTTTCATTCACCTTTGTTAGGAGCTCATGTTTCTTTCCTGAATTCCAGGCAGGCTCCTTTGGAGGTGGTTTTTAGAGTGTGAGGATGGGGTGTATCTCCTCCAGCGTGGCTGGTAACTAGGCAGCTGCAGCAGGGAAGGGTGCAGCAGGTGCTGCCTGGCTTGTTGCTGCTTAGCTGGCTGGCTCCTAAATCCTTTAATTACAGGCTTCCTTGGAGCCCTTACTTACAACCTCACTTGAAATGTATACCAGAAATAAGCCTTATGAAGTAAACTAAGATTTTCTTAGCTTATTTCATAATCCCTTGATTTTGTTTCTGATGAAGTCTTTCTTGTTGGTAGGTATTATTAACCTTAACCCGCTTGATTTACCTCAGTGCAAAAACCTATGGCTTTCTCAAATGGTAGTTTGCAGTATTTTACTTCAGCTGGTAGAAGTCCTGGAAAGAAACCCATCTTCTGTATATTGCATATATAAATATGGATTTCAAAGGAGACAGCTTTGGTATTTGGATTAAATTTCTGCATAAAATAAAAATTGCTGTTGCTGGGGACTGCCTGTTGAAGAAATAGCACTTCCACTTGCCTTTTTTTTTAAGGCAACACAGTATTCCATGTTTTGCTGCAGAGAGCACTCTCAGAAATGCTTTTTCCAAATAAATGCCTTTAGAAAGAAAAAAACACAGATCTTGTTAGGTCACTGCAAGACAGAGATGAATATCGTTGCCCATTTTTCATTCATCATGCCATGGTTTAGTCGTCATGAGGTGCTGGGTGACAGGTTGGACTGGATGACCTTTGAGGTCTCTTCCAACTGGATGTTTTCTGTGATTCTGTGACTTATTTGTATGCACCAATAGGATGAAAGACAAACTGAAATACATCTGATGTCTTTTTTCTTCTGTTATCCATGTACTTTATGAAATAAGGGTGTCATAAAGGTGTCTAGAGACAGTGCTAAGGGGAATGGTTTAAGCAGAGGGAGAGCAGGTTTACACTAGATCTTAGGAAGAAATTCTTCAGTAAGAGGGTGGTGAGACTCTGGAATAGGCTGCCCAGAATGTTTGTGGATGCCTCCTCACTGGAGGTATTCAAAGCCAGGTTAGATGAGCCTTGAACAGCCATGTCTAGTTGAGAGGTATCCCTGACCATGGCAGGGAGGTTGGAGTAGAAGATCCCTTCCAAACTATGACATTCTATGATTCTATGAAATGATAGGAATAAGAAAGTGTTGCTAAAGGGTCAAAAGAGAAAATGATGAGGAAGTATCTTATGGAATATAAGAAAAAACTTTTAGCAAAATAACTTAATCTTATTGCTGTCTACAACTACCTGAAGTGAGTTTGTAGCCAGGAGGGGGTTGGTCTCTTCTCCCAGGCAACCAGCACCAGAACAAGAGGACACAGTCTCAAACTGCACCAGGGGAAGTTTAGGCTTAAGGTGAGGAGAAAGTTCTTCACAGAAAGAGTAATTTGCCATTGGAATGGGCTGCCCAGGGAGGTGGTGGAGTCACTGTCCCTGGAGGTGTTCAAGTGGGGATTGGATATGGCACTTGAGGCCATGGTTTAATCAGGAGGTGTTGGGTGACAGTTTGGACTTGATGATCTCGGAGGTCTTTTCCAACCTCATTGATTCCATGATTCTATGATTCTAGGAAAATAAGTAATATTTAGGCAACCTTGAACTCTGAAAAGAAACAGTTACAGAAAATAAGACAGAGTTGTAATTTCAGAAAAAAAAAAAAAAAAAAAAAGAGGTCACAGTGATGCCTTTTTTTTTTTTTTTTAACATGATACCCAGAACAACTCATCATGGAGCACCAGGATGTAACATCACAATTTTAAAAGGAAAGAAACTGCTGGTGAGACAGTTTGTCTCAGTACTCTGCCCAAGTGAACAAATGAAGAAAGAATAGGTGGATAAAGGAATTTGTAGCAGCCAGCTGGGGCATTTTTTTACATCACAGATTTTGTCCAGAAAATAAATCCATTCCCGAGTC